>BPLR01000208.1:0-226248 GCA_021605095.1 Caerostris extrusa
GAGTTGTGCCTGCTTTACTCGTCAGTTGTGGCCCTTTGAATTAGGGAAGAGCTAACTGATGAGGGAGGATTAACGATTTAAACATATACACACAACAGTTGGTTGAAATTAAAAATTTTTAAAGAAAATGAAAATTTGTACTGTTATTCAAATAAATAATAATAGAATTTTTTTGCTTCACCAAGTAGTCGAGCCATTTGCATGCAAAGAAGGTTCCTTTCCCGACACAGGCGATAGTTTGAATAACTCCAAACCGGGATTCAGAGGGAAACGATACCAGGTGCGGTGGCGAGGAGGGGGAGCGGAGGCAGCAGTGGACACATGGCCTGCTCCTGTGGTCCCGCATGGCGCCGTGTTTGGTTTTTCTCCTCCTTTCCAGAGCCGTTGCTGCTATCGTCTTTTCACAAGTGAAAATGTAACGTGCGTAGAAACATTTTTCCTTCCGATAAATATGGGTTTCTTGCCAGTCATATTTGGTAAGGTACACAGAATAACATCGGACAAAATTACGGAAATATTGGAGCCGATTTAAAACGTCATTCAGCGAGTGGTCTAGCTTGACGTTGAGCGTCTGAGCAGGCGTCAAAAAAGCACGTACACTTGGCCATTTTGGCTACCACTGGCTTGGGCTTGTTCTCCACCATAGTTCGGGTCCCGGCATTAA
Organism: Caerostris extrusa; assembly: GCA_021605095.1. Classification (NCBI taxonomy): domain Eukaryota; kingdom Metazoa; phylum Arthropoda; class Arachnida; order Araneae; family Araneidae; genus Caerostris; species Caerostris extrusa. Next base: position 665 of record BPLR01000208.1, read on the forward strand.
ATAGGAGCCAGCTTGCGAGTGGTTTCGGAAAACCACATTAAACAGAAGCGTCCTCGCTTCTAATTAAATTAAAGTGTTCAGGGCATCAATGTAGGGCAAATAAGTCAGTCCAAAATATCTCTGAGTCTCTACATTTTCAGAAGTAGTAATTTTGGGCTCTTGTTTAAACACAGTGTTTGAAGATTGCTCAAACAGTCGTTAAGCCGATCTAGCAAAGTCAGTCTGTTTTAAGGTACATCTGTAAAACCATATTTTAAGAAATTTGTTCTCAAGCATGGCACAAACAAAGGGAAAACCAAGTTTTTTTTCCCTGTCAAGATACGAGGCAAGCACTCATTTTCACTGTGGCTCAGGTCACCGGCGGGGCTCACATTACAGTGGCATGCACGTAGACCTTCAACATTGGGTGTCAATGGGCTGGCTGGCTGGCTGGCCACATCTTGTCTGTCACGGTTACGCTGGACTAGGTCCACAGCCGGGCGAGGGAAGGCGAACAGTTGTTCATGTTCAGGTGCCTGCCCCAGTGTGGTCGGTCAGGCTGGTCAAGAGATGCAGACAAACATTTTTTCCGGCACGCAAACAGAAGTGTGCTGCTGGCGAACCTGTCACTTGTGTGACGTGGCTCTGGCAGCAGCAGAAGAGAACACTGATGTGGCTACCACCCACTGCATAGGGGTAATGGATACCCGGAATGAGCGGACGGAAGTGAAAGAGAACGCGAATAGGTCACGTGTGGTCGAGACGCGAAGGATTGCCAGCGAAGGCTTACATATTGTATTGCCATCGGACGGCGTGCAAATATTACGCTTGGTTGAGCTCGGGTCGATCGACAGTATGCAAAGTAAACTTCATTTTCTATTTAAAAATGGAGGCCTGGCAGACTTCGCCACAACACTAGAATAATTGCAGAATGGCGAGTTCAAATCAGAATGTAAGATTAGTTTCACTGTTATTTTTAATACCTGATTATGGCTTATTTATCGGGTTGGCTGAAGTGTCGCCTATGCGCCAGACAGGAAGTGGCAAGCCCTTTATTGGCTTATGGCAATGTTATGCCAAGGGCGCTATGGTACAGCCTATGCCAGCGATTGCTCATGGCACACAAAGAATGTCCTTCGTCAAAATAAAAGTCGAGTAAAGAGCGTTTTTAAATAGTTTTTTTATTTTTGTTTGTTTTCATAGACAGGCTTTCTTTGTTAGACGGACTTGATATCCGCAGAATGTGATTTTAAACTGCTGAGCCCTCTTGCGAAAGATCAATGTAATGAACATATTAATATTGAAGATATTTATAAACACCTCGTTAGGCATGTGGCTCTTCACAGGCTTATTTCTGAGCTATAAAAACCACATCAGCATAAAGGAAATTGATTGTGCCTAATAGGTTGCGATATCATTCAGCGAAAAGTGAAAACGGGCTAAGTTTAGAAAACGGAAACTGAGCAGGTGGAGGAGGAGAAAGACTTTCTCTGCGTGCCCGGTGAGCATCTCATTCTGTCTGGCGCAGTCGGAATCTTCGACTCCTCCTGCTTCAAATGCTTCTCACCTGTCATTTGTTTCTGGAAAATACATTAGGAAATGAAACAGCCAGAATGAAAATGAAGGTGCTGTAACAGGAATATTTTTAAAAGGCTGACGTAATTTAAGCCTTCGTACACGAGCAAAATATGTTACAATGTTGTTATTATTATTATTTTGTTTGCCGATAGAAAGCATTTGTTTAAATATACAAAGTGGAAAGGTCAACTTACAGCAGTCCTTTCAACCACTGCGCACGTGCCGAATTCTACCTTTCCCCTCACACTAAATAAAGCTGGACAATTATTTAACATATCGCTCAGGTCAACTTTTAATGTTCACAGACATCTTAATATTGATTTCAGCAAAAAGAATGACCAAGTTATTCACGTGCATAACAGCTTTACTACATTTAATGAAATTTTAAAATTACACCATGTTCGAAACACACATTTACATAAACTGGCTGCAGAATTATCTCTGAGAAGCTAAACCTGTACATAAAACCGTCAGCTCAGACTGGCGATTTAGCCTGGAAAATGACACAGCAAAAATAAAATCGAAAATTAACAAAGCATTAATACTGTTACTAGTCTCGGGAGCTCTGGCTCCAGTTCTGAAGAGATAACATATATTGTTGTTCCAGCTTGAGCCTGCCGCCAGTTGACAGTTAAATTTGGGAATTTCAGCCTCTTAAGATAAAATGTTGTTATTCGTATTTGTGTAAGAAACAGCCTGCCATAGACACAGAGATTTGGTAAAACGAAAGCTCATGTTGCGCGCCTGGCCTCAGAGCGGTTCGTGCGCCAGCAGAGGTCACTGCCAGGTCTGATGGGACCATCGTTGAGCAAAGTACAGAGCTCACACCCGGAGCCACGGGCACCCAGTGCCGGGCAGGATGATGCAGGAACCACCATGCAGCTCGGCTGGGAAACAGAAAACAGTATTTTGGATGGATAAGACATCCTGTCGTCTTCAACAAAATAAACAATAATTTCACTGTATAATTAAAGCTCAATAGCGCTATCCACAATAGTGAAGTAACAACAAAGCAATGCTTCAATGTTGATATTGTATTTTTAGTTTGTAATGCTGGTCACTGATTTGACTATATTTTTTATTTAAAAATGTTTTCTCTATATGTTCGGGTAGTATGTGGTCGAAAGACAGAATTAAAATCATTTTTACTTAATTATTAATAAATATAGAGTTAAAAGATTTGAGGTTGTTGAGCACCATTTGCTGGCTTAAATTTAAGTGGAATAATTTTCTAAATTAAAACGATAGCAATTAACATAATAACATTAATAATATATCTTCGAAATAGTATTGAGGCCGGAATGAACGAAATTAAAGAAAACCGAGTTGCGCCAAAAACATCAGTTTGTGTTACAGTTCGTTGGTTCTCTAACCACAGTTGGAAGGCGAAATGTTATTTCGTCAGATACCTCATGGGTTTCCAGATCTGAAATAACTGCCGCCTCTACATTTTGAGGCCAACCATAGCCCCAATCGCCCGGGACGTGAAATTCAAAAAGAATTAAAGCATCCATGGGAAAAGATGAGCGCGCGAGGTGTACAATGAAGAACGGCAAATGTTGACATAAAATTATCCACGGTCACGTTATAGCAGATGGCGCTGCGTTAACACACAAAGCATTTTCAGTATCATTTCAAAGATAAAACGTGCTCATTTTCTAGTCAGGCATTTCTTCTCGAGTCTTGTTTCATCAAAATGGGCGAATTTCTCACATTGTAATGTCTGAAATAGAATGTAACTACGTTGGTTTTAGAGAAACACAAATAAAATACAGGATTCACAACCGAAAATACCGCTTCAGTACCCCAAAAAGCTGTAGTTATAGCTTAAAATCAACTTATGAAGAGCCGCGTAGTTAATCCTAGTTTGTAGTAAAATTCTTCATAATAAACCTTTTTTATTATTGTTTATTTATAATAGCAACTGATCTTTACTGTGTGACTGTCAAATGCGTAACTGTCTTGCAAACATGCTCGAAACATTTCACAGAGCTCGGCGAAATCTCTTTTGCTCGTTGCAGAACAAAGCGCATATTGGATGAATGAAAAAAAAAAAGTCCTTTCTAGCAGACACCAAAGATTAAACCAGCGATTCTTTTCTTCCATCTTCTTCTTCAATCTTTTCTAATTCAGCACAGCCAACCAGCGTTCAGGAGGAGGTAGGTGGTCAAAGGAAATGAAGGAGATTTACTGCGCAGCCAAAGAATTGCAGAATATGTCGGCGAAAGACTATCTTCATAAAGAATAATAATGAAAGAGGAAAACTGAGAATGCAAGTTATAATAATGTATAATAATAATATTCTTCCATAAAGTAATATTTGTTGGTTTGCCAAAACTATTCTTCACAGTTTAGTCAAGTTCCTCCTTCGGTTGCTCCAGGGCAGCGTCTGTCTTCTTCCAAGGGTTCTCTTCAGCTGCATGTAGTTGTTTGATACGAACAATCGAAGGGAATATAACACCGAACACAGTGTCAGAAATAAACAAAAATATATCAAGAAATGGCGCTGGAATGCGCTTCGTATCAATGTCAACTTCCTCAAATTAAAAAGCCGATGGTTAATACATTATGCGAAGAGAGATACTATCTCGCAGTTTCTTGGATTGGAAACATTTGGGATTTTCACTTACCTTTTGTGATATCGGTCACTTATGACTGGTAATGCTGGTGATCACTTTACTGTAAATTTGTTATGCATTTTTGATAAAAGCGAAAGATTAAGCTTGCTTTTGAAAAGATGATAATAACCATGGCAAGTCTATTGGCCTCTTTTCTTCACCTTTTAAAAATATTAAAATTATATTTCAAACAATACGCCAGTACCTGCAATGAATCCATGAAAACACCAACTTATAACTTACTCATTTGAATATGATAGGAAACAGTTGGGATTTTAATGATGGTCTTTTCTTTTTTCATTTCAAACTGGTCTAAAGATTACTTATAAGTAATAAAACGAATAAATGTCATAAATATCGTCAAAAATAATATACATAATACTTACAACTATTGCAAGTCATCAATGAAGAAAAAGTCATCTGGCAATGAACAGTCAGGCCAAAGTTTAAAAATATGGTTACTCTTGAAACTTTAAATGTTCTAGAGCAAACATCATCTCCAGAAGAGAAAACATTTTCGCTCCTAACTGTAATAAATATTTTGGATAAATACAAAACAATGATGTTATCACAAAACAGCTCATATCTATAGTCACCAGATAACCGATTCACACGTAATAAAAGGAAATTCAATGGCAGTCTGCCGTTATAAAAGCGCTAATTCCAATGTGACAATGTGACAATTAAATGTAGCAATGAAACAAAAAAAATCACTTAAGTAATTGAATCAGTCTTTAAATATTAAATATGTTCATATACGATCAAATAAAAAATTATTTAAATGTTTTCAATTAAAAAAATTTAAGGTGGATTAATTAATTGTACAAAAATATTGTAAAATTAAATTTTTATGCAATTTCTTATGTATTTTAAAATTTAATATATTTTGTATTTTTATATTAGAAAAAAATTTTTATAGGATCCTAAATTGATTGCATAACTTACATACATACACACTTACAAATAATAATAATAATAATTCAAAACTATAAATTTCTAGTTTTGATTAAATTAGTTTTTATTAAATTTCTTTTTTCTATTTTTGTCGAAAAAATACTTAACTTTAAATTAAGCGTTTTTATAGCAGCAATTTCTCTATGACTAAGTTATTAGACATTTTTATTGCAATGCAATTGAATCGGATTATCTGAAGTATTTATAGATATGAATATTTTGTGATAACATCATTATTTTTTGTATTTGTCAAAATGTTTGATATTTTGTGAATTTAAGGATGAAATGTTTTCTTTCTTCTGAATGAATGTTTATCTAGAACATTTAAAATTTCAAAAATTATTATATTTTTAAAAGCACATTTTTTATTTATTAAAACTACATTGCAGATGACTTCTTGTTGATATTTTAATAGTTGTAGAAATCCCTTCAGTATTATGTATATTATTTTATTTAATATTTGTTTGTTGTATATTACGTTTTTGATTACTTATAAATGCATCTTGCGTTAGTTTCAAATGAAAAGAAAAGATTATCATTAAAATCCCAACTTTTGTTATATCATATTCAAAATAGTAAGTTATAAGTTGAGTGTTTTCATGGAATTCATTTACTTGAATTTATAATCATTATTGTTTAAATGTTATATAATTTTAATATTTTTTAAAAAGACAGAAGAAAGGATTAATGGAACTTGCCATGGATTTTTATTTTTATCCTTCACTTTTTCAAAAATAAGCTAATCTTTCACTTTTTATCAAAAATGCATAACAAATTTTTTATTAAAAATTGATCTGCTTCATTACCAATCATAAGTGACCATTATCACAAAAGACAAGTGAAATCCCAAATGACCAGTGAAATTTGCAGGAATAGTGATTTTTTTTCTCTTCCTTTCCATAATGTATATATTAACCATCAGCTTTTGAATTTGGGGAAAGAAAGTTGTGTGTGCAAGAAACAACATTCCAGCGCCATTTTCTTTAAATATATTTTTTTTTTTGTTTAATTTCCTGGCCGCTGCCTTTAGGTATTCGGTGTTATATTGTTCGGTTGTGACACATCCACCGTGTGCGTGACTGAATGCATCTTGCTATCGAGGAATGCCGAGAGTAGGAGACACTGCCCTTTTTCGTTCTTTCAGAGGAGGGGTTTAAACATTCGCTTCATAACAGAGAATAGTTTTGGCGAACCAACCGTGAAATTTCGCCCTGCCGATGGAAGGTATTTATTTATTACCTCGCTGACATTGTTGCCGTTGAAGCGTTTGACCTTCCCGTTTCTCAGTGTCAAGGTTGCCTCTTTTTAATATCAGGTTCCCTTTTTTTTTTTATTATTATTCTTTGCGGAGTGGAATTTCTTCGCCGACTTTATGACCACGCGAGTTTGCTTTTTACATTTGCACGGGAGCAGCCGGCCGGACGTCTTAGCCATTTTTATTTTATTCATGTATTTTTTTTTTTTTCCCCATCGCTCCTGGAGCATAGTTGAGTAATGCTGGATTTAAGAAGAACGAGAAGAGAAGAGGTGGAAGAAAAAAAAAAAAAAATCGCTAGTTTAATCTTTTGAGTGGTCTGTTTCTGAGGATATTAGACGGACTTTTTTTTTTTTTTTTTTTTTTTTCATTCAGCCAATATGGCGCTGTTCTAGAATTTTTCTTGAAATAAAAGAAATTCTTTCTTAGTCACAATGAAGAATGTTTCGAATGTTTGCAAGACATAATTCACAGCTTTGATATTTGACAGACATCACCTTAGTAAAGTGTTATATTAATAAATAAATAATAAAAAAAAAAAAAAAGGTTTATTATGGAGAATTTTATAAACTAGGATTAACTACGTAGTATATAAAGTTGATTTTAAGTATAACTTTTCTAGCTTTGCAAAAAGTTACTAAGTTATAGTAATTATTTTTCGGTTGCTTTTGGTGAATCCTGTAAATGATTTTATTTGTGATTTCTCTTTAAATAGCAATAGTTGTTTCATTCTATTTCAGAAAAGTTGTTTGCAAATGAAAGGAAAGAGTTCGTTATTTTTGATGAAATAAGTTTCGAGAGAGAAATTTGCCTATTTTAGAAAATGAATTTTACGTTTTATCTTGAAATGATGCAAAAAGAATGCTTTTTGTCATTCAATTGTGTTGCTTACTTATTTGCCATCTGCTATGTAATATTCGTGGATAATTTGTAATGTATTTGCCGTTTCTTTGAAGAAATAATTATCTACACCTCGCGTATCGCTCATTCCATGGATGCTTTGAATTCTTTTGAATTTCCGCATTTATCCCCGAATAAGTGATTAAGGTTCCCAGATTCATTCCAGCGGTTTTGTAGTTAACCTCAAAATGCTAGAGAGCGGCAGTTATTCAAATGAAAACATAGCGGTTAGAAAAATAAACCCATGAAATCTGACGGGTTAAAAATGGCAAGTATATTAACTGTGTGGTTAAGAAATTGTAGTTTCTTAACAAAACAGTGTTTTATGCAACTCGGTTTTTCTTTAATTTCGTTCGACTTTCTTTTTTAAAAATAATTATTTCATACCCGATTTTTTTATTTTATTCGAAGATGTATTGTAATGTTATTATGTTAATTGCCTATCGTTTTTAATTTTAGAAAATTATTCCACTTAAATTTAAATAACTTAAATAGTTTCTTTTGTATAAATCTTTTAACTTATATATATTTTATTAATAATTTTTATAATTAAATTAAAAATGGTTTTAAGTTCTGAAAATGTACCGATTGCCTCTACTTGCGTATACAAGGCATTTTAGTTCTCTTTGTATAAGGAAAACGGTTTTTAAAAATAAAAATACATAATTGTAAATCTATTGACCGAGCATTTACAAAACTAAAATACAATATCATCAACATTTAGAGCATTGCTTTTGTTGTTGCCTAGTGTGAAAAATAATTCTGCAATGTGGGATGGGGGTTATGGTGAGCTTTGAATTATACAGATGAAATTGATGTTTATTTTGTTTTGAAGTTTGTTAGGATGTCTTATCCGTGTCCTTTCCAAAAATACTGTTTTCTATTTCTAGCAATGTTTCTTCGAAACCGCATGAATTTGGTTCTATCAATATACTTATTTTTGAAGTGCTTATTCTTCGAATGTGAACTTTTCCTAGTACTTTTATAACGATGGATTATCAAGTTGCAACAGTGACTGTCCTGCTGAAGCACGAATTATATTAATCCACTCTCAAGGTTAGACCAGCGCAACATATGAGCTTTCGTTTTTACCAAGAATCTCCTATTATTTATCTATAGGTAAACAAGGCTGTTTTCTAATACCTAAAATACGAATGCTTTTCTTTTATTTTATCTTAAGAAACTGAAATTTAAGAGTTGCTTGGTCAACAAAAACGTAAACAAATGGAACGAACAACAATATAATATTATCTCATTATCTATCTTAAATTTGTTAGAATACGTGAAAGATGATCAAATGTGTAAAAATAATAGTATTAATGCTTGTTAGTTTTTCAGTTTTATTTTTGCTATTAAATTATTTAATCGCATGGATATGCTTTTCAGTCATTTTCCAGATTCGTCATAGTCTTTATTTGTTGGTTTATTTAATGTACAGGTTTAATGTAGAATAGTTCTGTGGTTTATGTAAATGTGTGTTTCAATTTATAGTTAATAATTTTTAAAAATTTCATTAAAATGTAAAATGTTAAAATATGATATACGTGAAATGCTTGGTCGATGCTTTTTTTGTAAATCAAATATTAAAGATAATCTATTATTTTAAAAGCATTAAAAAAAGTTATTTTTAATTTGATATGTTAAATGGTTAATCCGGCTATTTAGTGTGAGGGGAGAAGGAAGGTAGAATTCGGCACGTGCCTGTGTGGACAGAGGGGTTCATGGGGGGGTTCTTTAACAAAGAGTTGACCTTCCCTTTTTATAATGCAATATATTTAAACAAATGCTTTTTATATCAGCAAAAACAAAATAATAATAATAATAACTATTGTAACATAATTTGCTCGTAACCTATTCATTTAATGCGAAATAAATTGTCAATAGCTTTTTAAAATATTCCCTATAATTTTTAGCACGCTTTTATTTGCGAGTTTACTCACATTTTTCCCATTCCAATTCGGTTTGGAATTGTTTCATTTCCCTCAAAATATTTTCAAAGTAAACTAACTGGTAGGATAGAGAGCATTTGAAACGGAAGAGTCGAATTCCGATAGCGTAGTTGGAGATGGGCTCTGCTCCTCGCAGGCACGCGAGGAATTCTACCTTCCTCCCTCCCTCCCCTCTAAAAATAGCCGGGCTACCTCGGATTTCCGTTTTTCTAAACTTAGCCCGTTTTCGCTTTTCCTTGAATGATATCACAGCGAACTACTATTAGGCACAATCAATTTCCTTTCTCTTTGATGTGGACTTTTCTGTAGAAATAAATATTTCCTGTAGGGAGCACATGTTGATGTATCTTGAGTGATAAGTCGTCTTCAGTGTCCAAGTATGTCTTTGAAGATACGATGTGATACTTCCGCTTAAAGGGGGCTCGGCAAGATTCTATTAAAATCCATTTATTTCTGCGAGTTATTAGTCCGTGCAAGAAAAATTCAAAGAAAACTTTTTAATCTATGAAAATAAACAAAATAAAAAAATATTTTATAAAGCATGTATACATTTTTTATTTTATTGAAGGACATTCTTATTGCAGTATAAATATTGCCATAGGCATAATCATAACATAAACATTACCATAAGCAAAATTATAACATAACATTGCCATAAGCATAATAAAAAAAACTTGCCAAAAGCATAATCATAACATAAACATTGGCAAAAGCATCATAACATAAATATTGTCATAAGCATAATCAGATATTAAAAATAACAATTAAAATAATCTTACATTCTGGTTGGAGCTCACATATTCCTCACAATTGACCCTACTTAATTGTTAGCTGGCTTATGTATTGAAATTCTGTAGGTATAAGACATTTTATTCTATACATTTTTTAAATAGAAATAGAAGGGAAATTTTGCTTTTATATTTTTCTATGCATTGTTGAATGTAATGTAATGTACACGCGTAATGACGTCCGTGCTTTAATACAATATGTAACTTTCAATTTCTTCGCTATCAGTCCAATGCTAGACTTGCATAATCCTTCGCGTCTCATTTTTTTTTTTTACGTATTCAATTTCGCGTTTTTATCGCCACTCCATTCCGCTCATTCCTACGTTATCCATTACCCCTCCCTATCTGATAAGTGTGCTCCTATCAGTGATTTCTCTTCTGCTCTTTAAGGTCAAATACCGCACGGCTGTTTTTAATAAATGACTGGGTTCGCCAGCAGCGCACTTCGTATTGTTTTAACGTGCAGTGCAGAAAGAATGTTTGATGCGCATCCTCATTTGACGTATGAATTGTATGTGCACGCACGTCTACACTGGAACTTGAAAACCTGAGACATGGATAACTAGTGTACTGCGGTTATTTGTGGACCTAGTCCAGCGTATTAGTGATGATAAAGATATTATTATTATTATTATTTTTTTAATGTTGAAGGTCACAACTGCGTTACAAAAACCTTACTTTGTAATAATTTTTACTGTTGTTATAATTACAGTGAAAATGAATGCTGCTTTCATTATCTTGACGGAAAAAAACGTTTTTCAATATTGATTTATACTGTTTTACTGTTATATGCTGAAATTAAAATTTCTTAAAATATAGTTTACGGATAATTACTTATAAAATGGATATTGTTTGACTTTGCTAGATCATTTTAACATGTTCTTAGAATTTCTGGAATATATTATGTAAAGACCTTTTTTATTGTTTAGTGTCTTAAATTATATTTATTTCAATCTTTTTTTTATTTATGTGTTTAAACAAAATTTAAAATTACTACTTCTGAAATAGAAGGATTTCCAGAACTGTTTTAGTTTGGCTTGTCGCCTACGGTGATTTTGTGCATACTTTGGGCTAATTAGAGCGGGGGCCTTCTGTTTAATGTGGTTTCCGAACCACTCGCAAACATCCCTGTCACAGCCAGGATACGAACTGTGTTGGAGGTAAATTTAAGCCAATTAATTTGTAAAATATTTAAGTGTACGTGCTTTTTTTTATTTATATATAATTGCTTCAAACGATCAAGAAGAAATTATTCGTTATAAAACAATGTGTTTTTAAATCAATCAAAATATTTCCGTAATTTTTTTTTTTGTCCGATGTTTGATTCTTAAAATATTTCTCATGACTGCTATACCAAATATATTTGTACAAAAAAATTATATTTATCGGAAGGAAAAAAAAGAAAATGTTTCCTACGCACGTTTTTATTTTCACTTGTGAAAAGTGTGCGAAAAGACTTCTTTGGTCACAAGAGGAAGAGGAGGAGAAAACGCATTCCAGAGGAAGCACGAGCGCCGGGGAACGTTCCATTGTTCAGACTATACTTACTGGCCAGGACCGCATTCCACAGGAGCGAGAGGTACATGTGGCACACCCCTCCCCTTCCCTTCCCTTCGCTTTGCCTCGACAGATGGTCCCAACCTATGCTTCCCCCTCCTCCTCCTCCCCACCACGCGCTTTTGTTATCGTTTGCTAGGGGTGCGTGCCTTCCTCACGCTGAAATACAGTTTGGGACATTATTCAAATATCGCCTGTGGTCAGGGGGAGAGAAAAGGAATTCTTCGATTTCTTTTCGCACATAAACAAATGGCTCGACTTAAAGGAAAATTCGGATTTTTTTGGTGAAATAAAAAAAAATTCTGTGTATTTTATTTGAATAACAGGTACAAAATATTTTTCATTTCTTTTAAAAAAATTTTTTTTTTTGGATATTTTATTAACTGTTGTGGCAAATTCCTTCATATTATGTTTAAATCGTTAATCATATTTTTTATCAGTTATCTCCCTAATTCAAAGTTACTTTGCTTGGTAATTAAAAAGCAAAGTTACTTTTGCTTGGTACTTTAAATTTTTAATTTTTGCTAATTCTATGATACTTTGTTTTTTATTATATTTAATTCTGAACAGATGTGCACTACATGCACAAATACTCGACTCTCCTACCCATTCTAGTAGTAAATCGGTGTAAAATATAAATTAACGTTTAATTTTATGCAAAATATGAGCAAAATAATTAGAATTAATGAGTCAACTGAACTAATTTACCGTTTTTGAAACTATCGTATGGTGACTGTTTTAAAAATTTCCATTTAACATCATTGTAATGTTTGTCTGCAAACGGTTTATTTTTATTTTTGTTGTGGACATTACCGTTTATTTTTTATAAAATTTTATTTTGGTTTTGTTTGGCATTTTACTTCAAATGAATTGGTTTTTATTTTGAGTCCTCGAAGTAGTAGTTATATTAGAGGGGGGGAAGCATTAATTCACATTTAAAAGAACTTCTAAGAATTATAAATCTCAATTAGGAATGATTTTCAACTAAAATCAATTGTCACAAGGTATGCAAGCAGTTTTAAGTTTGGTTAAAATTATTTTCAATATTAGGAATTGTTATGCTCACTTCCCTTCATTAGTTTTACCCATTTAATGGCCCAAAAGTTCATCTAAACACAGCTATAATAGACATCATCTTTATATCACTCTCGGAGTTCACTTTTTTTTTAGTAGATTATTAAAAATCAATAAAACCAGTGAGTTTTAAACAACTATGTGATGTTCGATTTTTCTTTTCGTATTTATTTATTTGTGGGGAATGACATCCTTACACCATTATCTAGTGTAGGGATGGGCAAACTCGGAACGCCGGAAGATTCTATCCGGCCTGCGGATAGAATTTTAATTTGCCGGTCCTAGGCAAATAAAAAGAAATATATCTTTATATATTATATATCCATCTGCTTTTCTATTTTGATTAAATATTTTTTTTTTTTCTTCCTTTTTTTTTCAAAGGACCTCTCAGCAAATGAAGAGAAGCTTAAAAATTATGAAGATGTTTGAAAAACTGCATTTTGAGTTCGAACGCAGATTTCAAGATTTCAGTGCCATTCAAACAGAATTGGATATTTTTGCCATGCCTTTCAACGTAAATTGTGAAGCAGTGAGGTCAGATTTGCAGGTTGAATTAATTGAGGTACAATCTAACAATCATCTCAAGCAGTTGTTTTTAAATATGCCTAAGTTAGAGTTTTACAAATCATTATCGAAAGTAAGTTTCCCAAATTTAATATCTCACGCCCAGAAAAACAGTGCTATGTCTGCTTCATCTTATATATGTGAACAAGTGTTTTCAACTATGAACCTCAGAAAGAATTATTTCAAAAGTAGACTGACAGATGAGCGTTTAGCCTTGTTCCTTAGAATAAGTATATCTCACTTCAAACCTCACTATAAGGAAATTTAAAAAATGAAATCGCAATTTCATTCATCTTGTTGACTTGTTTAAATTGTAATACTTGTATATTGTTTTTAAAATTTTAGAAAAATTTATCCTAGCCCGCCAAACTTTTTTTTTTTTTTTTCTCGATTTTTGGCCCGCGACCGAAAAAAAGTTTGCCCATCCCTGATCTAGTGTATTTCCTTTGACCCTCCATCAATTTCCTCCTTTCCCTGGAGGGGTATTTCCGAAATCGTTTAGGATAGATAGCTACTGGTTTCAAGCAGTGATCTAGTGTTTTCGTTTTTGAAACATCTACTTTTCTACTCGCTCAGGCTGCATTATTTTAACGCAAACAAACAATATTTTATTATATAATTGTTTTAAACATGATTTCCTTTTAAGAAAGTAATTAGTATTGTTAGTGCATCCAGTGCCCAACGTCTTATTACATTCATTTTTACAGGTTTTGAATTTCCTTTTTATTAAACTAAATACAGTACAAGTATGATTATGACTCTCTTCACACAAAAAATAAATATAAATTATAAAAATAAATATATAATTTTTCCCCATTTTTATTAGACATACAGAAACTCATAACTAACTACATCTGTATAAAATTTGGCGAATTGGCGAAACTGTCAATATATATATATATATAAATTTTTTGACATTTTTTTCCTGGTTAGCATTTACTTTTAAAATTAGAATTATTAATTAATTACACATTAATTATTAATTTAAAATTACACACTTCTGAAAAAAGAAAACGTGAAAATGAAATAAAATTGCAATCAATAAATATAATACATATTTCGTGCAATATTTATATTTTTGTAGGTTTTATTTTACTTTTTAATGCTCTAAATTTTAAGTGTGGCATTCGTAATAGTTTGATTACATTACAATGATACTTAAGGAGATTAATTTTTTTCCTTCTTTCCCTTGGTTACGTTATAGAAGGGTCGTACTGAATCATTTCATTTTATTTGAGTTACGTTGGCTTTATTTTGTTAAAAAATGTTTTTACGTGAATCACCTATGACTTCATTGCAGGATCGTAAACGAGGAATTCGATTCAACTTACGTTGGTTCAAAAGTACTGACGTAACTTCTAAGCCAATTCTTTTCTTTAACTTCTTATTTAATATTTGACCAAAAGAGAAATAAATTTCACAAAACTATTTGCTGAAATAATTTTTTTAAAATGGTATTTTGATTGAAAGTTATTTCGATATACAACATCCATTATGAAATAGAATAAAAATACTCAATATAATTGAATTGATTAAGCTGCAATTATTGTTCAATATTTTTAAAGATGATTTTATACCATTTTTGAAATAAAATCTTTATAATTTAAAAAAAAAATTTTGGATCACCAAAAAAAAAAAAAAAAAAATAATAATAATAATAATAATAAATTCAAATATTTTTTCCTTTATTGCATATATTTTTGTTTTCTTCCCATTCTTTCAAACGTCTGTTCTCAAAGCATACGTTTATCTAACTTTGTTTAATTAAAAGATTAATTCAATATTTCTTAAAGTATCAAACATTTGCCATTCCCCCATTTTAAAACAGCTATGAACTAATATACTTATTGCTTTTTAATAAACAAAGCATCCAATTTTTTTAGTTTAATGTATTACTTTTATGCTGAATTCTGTAAATAAATTTTTGAATACGTCATATATAAGCGTTTAATAATAAAAATTTACTCAAAATATTTAATAAACTAATGATTGATATTAACGGATGATATAAAAAATATATAAATACTGTATTTCTCATGCTATCGTAAAATTTTAACATCAGTTTTCTTAAGACGATTTTTTTTTTTTTTTTTTTTTTTTGTGATTAACATTAACTTATCTAATTGCAAAATTCACTTGTTTAAATCACCACAGTTTAGCCAAATTAAAGGCATTTTGATATCTTTTCCTATTCTACCACATTTAATAAAGTTTAAAAAAAAAAAAAAAAGACTTTGATGCTCAGATTATGTAGTATTAAGAATAAAGCATTTTTTTAATACAAATGAATTATTTTTTCTCTTTAAATACAAACAACTACGGCTAATTAAATACATTGCATCATTTGTGTAACAAATGTGGGTTTTTTAAAAGAATATTTTTCGTGTTCTGTTTCCCGTATCTCTGATTTAATGAAGCGAAACAAGTGTTTTCATCTACAGAGTGACAAATTTGTGCTATAAAAATATCTACTACAAGAATTATTTGTAATTAAAGATACTTTTAGTGTTTTGTTCGTAATCTAAAATAAAATGAATACATGGGTTCTGAAATTAAAAACATTATTAATAACAGCGTTTAAAAAAAAAATTTACTTCAACCAAAATTTTGATTTATCATTTGCAAAATGAATTAATTGCTGGTTCAAATAAGGGTTCTCTTCTAAAATGTATCTCAGTAATACCCCATTCTTTCCAATTGAAATACCGTAAATTACTGATAAAGTACTGGATTTTTGTTGTCAAAATATTGTCCAAATGTAACAGTGGGAATAGCCATGTCGGCGAAAGAGTGCAAAAATGTTGCAGACGTGAGTGTTTTTCCGCCCGGGGGGAAAAAGTCACAAATCACAATGTTGACTTGTGGTTTTTAGAGGAAAAAAAACTACTGCACAAAGAAGTAAGTCGGTCGTCCGCGCAATTGTGAATCCAAATCGCAAATAGGTTGCAAGAAGGTAACGAGCAAAAATCACTGCCGGAGCAATGCATTTTTTAGGTCAAAGCCAACACAACTGTCTCTGCTCCTGTAGTTCAACAGTTGTGCAACCAGAGCGTGGAATGGACCGCTTTGATTGCGGCTCTGCGCATGTCCGAAGCATGTGTCACTAGAATGGGATAGCACTCTTTTCCTAGTATGCTAATTCTTAAACTTCAGTGCTCGATTTGTTTTGTCGGAGTTTTGCCTTTTGCATATGTCTAACTTTCTAAACTGTTTTGTTCCACAGCTACTTTATTTTGTAAAGTATTAAATGAGATTACATCTGATAATTTTTTTAAATGCATAAAAACAACCGTAAATTTTATTAAAAATAGTTAATAAAAAATAACTGGATACAAATAATGCTGTTTTTGAGAATAGCCCGCACTCGTTAACGCTACTGTACAGGTTTCTTTTTTTCATTTTTATATTTAATGATGGAAAAGTTCTATTAAAAATGTTAAAGAAATGTGTGCAATAGATTTATTAATCATTTATTCTTTGATTTTTGTTTCAATACCATCATAAATTAGTTTTTAGGTTTAAAAGATGAAAGAAAAATTGCAAACTCTTGTATAATGTATTTATTATTGTTTTTATAATTAAATATGATAAAGATAATCTTATGAAAAGTCAATAAAATTAGTACATTTATTTAAATCTTTAAAAGACTTCAATATTGGCTAAAGTAACATTGCCTTTTATTTTAAAAATTGTCCTTCATTTAAGCTATATAGTCTTATTCGTTATTTATTAAAATGGAAAAATTATAAGTCTTGAATGAATCTCTTAACATATTTTATGTTGGAGAGGTGTAGTGGGAGTCTTATTGTTTCATGCACATTCTTAGAAAATTTAACATGTAGTTCATTTACTTCAACATATAATTATTAATAATAGCAAATGATCGTCGTATGTCAAAAATTACCTTTTAGATTTCTCTGGATAAAGTTTTTCTAGATTGAAAGGGGGAAAAAAAAGAAAAATTTTCTACCTATTTAATTTAAAAAAAAAAAAAAAAAAAACAGTATCAGCTTCTGTTTGTTTATTCGCTTCTCACGTGATCGAATGATGTCACCCGAATCGAGTCCATGAATCGCTGGCTGCCATTATTGGATTACTACAACCGAAAGATTCGCCTTCCATTGTGTTGGTGCGTCTCGCTTATGATGTGTCATGATTGATTACCTGGTAGTCACCTCCACAACCGATGCTAAATATATGGTCAGCTGAACGCGTTTTTAGTGACGCGCGATCTGGGAAGAGCATTCTTCGCGCGGACGCGGGGTTCCTGGTATTGGCAAAGTGAATTATCACCTTTTCTTGGAATGTAGCATCTGTTTTAACGGGTTGTCGTTTTTGAAGAAATATGAATTATTTTTAGCCACGAGATTTTAGCCTCGATGTTATTATGAACATGGTAATTAGAACGCGTTCTTTAAGACGGGGCAAAATTTTCGTTAAATAAGAGCTGCGTACTTTTTTGGAATGTTTTTGGGCACTTGTATCAACTCATGACCCGTAATTCCGTAAAAATATTTATATTTTTAGACATGGTGGGGGAATGCTTTTCTCAAATACTTTTAGAAGCAACTGACCCTCATTTATGTGTCGCGTGGGAGAAGCTAAGGCTAATGTTGGAGACAATGCGACTCACTTAAAATTCCCGTCAAGGCGCCAGATTTGGTTTGTCGCTCTAAGGTCATTTTGTGCACTCTTTAGGTTAATTAGACCGAAACCTACAGTTTAACGTTGATTCCGAACATCTATGCCACCGCCAAGGTTCAAACCTGATGCCTGTGGCTATCATACCACAAGTCGCCAGGATAAATTAATTTTGATTATCTTGTTATCTTTGGGCTTTTTCCTAATTTTATAGTTATATATATAAATTATTTCTTTTTCATTATTATTATTGACGGAAAAATTCCTTGGGCAGATATATTAATTCCAAAAGGCTAAATAATAAATATACTAAAAAAATACTAATTCTAAAAAGGCTCCGCAGGTTATTGACTTATATCTCCTGCTTTCAATAAATATTACTGGATACACTCAATTTCTAGATCAGCTGGCAAACTTTTACTACCAGCAAATCCTATCCTATCTAACTATATTCCCACTTGATCAAACATACAAAAATAATCACCTGATGAACCTCAGACTATTCGGAGTGATGCATACTGATTTGTTTAAATTCAAAAAAAACAATCCTTAAATAATAATAATGAAAAAGAATCCTATCTTAATCCTTCTCCACTTTTCCACCAAATGATTTTACTTTTTTTTTCTCTCCACCCTTGCAGGCGAGATTCTCCAATCGTTGCATCGTGAGGATGTAAGTTTTCATTCGAATCCCATCACGTAAGGAGTGAAAAAACCAGTTACTCAATATGCACAGGTACAGCCTTAGGTGCTTTTTATCGTCAATTAATTCCAATAATATTTCTTTTGGTGTACGTAAGTAATGCAAGTGCTTCCAACTCACACACATACGTATGTATAATATTTTTGCATGGGAAAAAAAAAAAAAAAAAGAGTCGAAAACGACATCGCTTTCCTTGGTTTGTATTGTGTTTTTTTTTTTTTTTTTTCCCCTCTCTCTCTTTCCCCTTCCCTGAAGATGAGAACTGCTGTCTTTCCTTTTGAAACCCTGCTGTTTATTTATTCATTTTCGCCCCCCTTTCGTTGAGAGAGAGAGAGTAATCAAGGTCGTCTAGGGAGGGGTAGAGGGGAGGTCAAGCTCTTCAAAATTGTACGCATTCCAAAGGAGGGAAATCGTCCTTCGCATTTGCTCCGTGTGAAGTAATCTCTTGTTTTCGGAGGTACAGGACGAGAACAGTTTGTGGTCACTGCGATTGAATGATTTCTTAAAAGGGATTTGAATAAATGAATTCGGAAATGGATAAATATATATACAAAAAATTAGATAAATATATAAAAGGAAATGATTTTTTTAATTTAATGCTTTTACCGCAGGATATAATAGTCTTTTATTTTTAGATTTTTTTTTTATGTTCGATTTTATTTATTTTTGATTTTTTCGAATGAAACATATAATTGTCATTTTATTGTAAAATAAGTTTTTATCTTTTTAAGCTCATTTATTCGCTTGGCGAATATGTTTTCTTGTCTTAAATTTATTTTTCATCGTTTTAAATTGTAATTTTAAGCATTTTAAATTTTTATTCAGTTTTCAAAATTAAGATGTGGAGGCTTTTGTGATCCACATAGGAACTACATTTGGTACGCAGGCTTCAGGTTCGAATTCTGGAAGGTGGCATAGATGTTTATTAGTGGTTCAAAATCCACGTTAAACTGTAGGTCTCGGTCTAATTAGCGTAAAGTGTGAAAAAAAAAAAAAAAAATGACCGTACAGCGACAAATCAAACTGTATTTGCTACATCCGTTGCATCTTGCAATTTTAGGTGTACATTTTTGAATTTAAATGTTCCAAAAGCAGTTTTAAAATTGTAAGATCTTTTTAAAGATAGATCGTTGATATTTCCGTTTAAATTCTTTTTTAACTATGCAAAAATTATAATCAAAATAAATAAATGAAAATAATTTATCTTAACCCTAATTCGGAAGTCATGATTATGACAAGAGAAAGAATACATATTGATTCTGTTAATAATCAGGATTATCGAACATACTACATTGCGGAAATCTTAAAATAAATAAATGAATGAATGAATTATACAAATCTGATATGTTATTTTTTATAATAAATTTAAAAAATAAAAAAAAAAAAATTTCTGTTAGCCATATGACATATTTAAAGTGTAAAAAAAGTCATTTAAAAGAACTGATTAAATTTTTTGCTGAATCCTTATTGATCTCACTTCGGTAAATACGCTGTTCATTTTTGTGCGTTTCATTCAATTTAATTCATCGCATGTTTTTCTTAACCCCTTTCGTAACAAAGCCACGTCGGACAATTTCTCGAATGTTTGTCCACCCATTCAGAGGCGACGTATTTTCCGAATGTTCAGTTTTTCATTCGAATTTCTCCGAGAATCGAACTTTTTGCATGAGTCTTTGTTTCTTTTTCTCGGTTAGGGAAAAGGAAACGAGCTTGCCTGACTTCCAACGCGATGAATCATGCTACCTCAGACTCGCTTCGTTTTTTGTTTTTGTCGTCCGCTATCAGTTGAATTTATTTTTCCCCCATCTTGATCAACAAGTTTTTTATTTTCATTATTTTTTTTTTTTCCTTCTGGGCTCATCTGTTGCTATTCTCTCTGGAAGGCGCGCAAGTTTCTTTCGAGGTCGTTACTGCTCATTGATGGATATTTTTTTGCGACATGAAAATAAATAAAATTATTGCTAATAAATGAACATAATATATTAGAGGAAAATACATCAATTATGTGGAAAGGAAATTTGTCTCTTAAAATTCTGAATGTGTATTATTGTTAAAAAAATTTAACGCTAAAGATAAAATTTTGTCATATCCCCAAGTCATAAGGGGTGGGTTTCATCAGAAATCGAATTCGCTTAAATTGGGTACATTTGTATATGAATACACAAATTTCGTTTAATTTTGTATCAAGGACTGAAAAAATATATTAGAAAAATAAAAAAAATAATAGAAAAAATTAAAAAAAATATTTAGTAAGACTGTAGTTATTACAGTAGACTTCCTGATATTTCTTTTAAAATTTCCCACATTAAATATTCCACAATCATTTTGAAAACATGCCAATTTTCTTACAAAATTCTATTATTTCCCATTTTCCGAAATGTTCCGCTTTTACTCTCATGAAAAAATTTCAGTTTTTTCCCCCTCACTGTTACCCAATTGGTAGGGATTAAAATAAAATAATAATTACTTTGAAGATTTTTGCAATCAAAACATACTAGAATAGATTAAATTTAAAAAGGCAAATTGGAAAAAAGATTAAAATAATTATTTATTAATAAAGGAGAAACAGTGTTGAGAAGGATGAAAACTTGAAGTAAAATTTTCTTTAATGATTATATAAAGTAGATAAATTAATTTAATCTCAAGGTGGTTTCTCTGATGGCAATATTTCTATCAATAAATTTAAAATAATAGCAGATAATTGCAAGGAAAATGAAACTTAGCAAACAAATAGCTCAAACAATCTAAATACTGAAATTAAAATCGGACACCAAAAAGAGAGTTTAATGCAGTAATAAAAAGTTTGTATGAATGTAAAAAATTAATTCATGAATCAAAAACTGATGTTTGACTTTAAGTACTATAAGTACTTAAAAAATCAATAAGGTTTTGTCAATTTTTAAAAACAGAAAAAATTTTTAATGTCAGGAACACTTGATTATTATTTTAAATTGTCCAAACTTCAGGATTCATAAAAAATGAAATAGCAAATGAAACACTAAGGACAGCACGCGCCAGTGTTGCCAAACAAAAAAGTCAAGAACTGTATAACTTCAAGTTTGCGTAAAGTCGCGATATTATTGTAATTGAAATTTACTGAATTGAATTTGGATAAAAATAAGAACTGTGTTAGAATTCAGTAAAATTTCAAGGAAAATCATGGAAATGAAATTTTTATAATACTAATAAATATACATAACATATATTCGTACTTATCCTTATGTACATACTTTTTTTTTCCCGTCCCCCTAAAAAAAAACAATCCAAATTTTGTGGAAAATGGCAAAGTATGATCATTTATTTTATTTATTAGCAGTTAATTCCTAAACATGAAAGTATTTATTTTCAAATGGTAACTTCATGTATTCATTTCTTTTGGAGAGTCTCTTTTGTGTTTCCTTCTAATAAAATTTCTTTTAATTTTTACTTATTTTTTTAATCAAATAATGAGTTCGAGGCATTAATATTTTTAATGTGAATAAAGTGCAGATTTTGTAATGAATGCAATGAGAAATAATGTGCCGTGGATTTATCATATATACACAAAAACTATTAATATATTGTATTTATTAATTTTTATTTTCCATGCTGCTTGACAAATAAAACAATTTTAATTTGTGATAATCTTTTTAATGGATAGATTTAAAATTAAAATAAATACTTTACTTATTTATTTGCTTAATAACATTAAAATTTTTACCAAGCAACCAAGTATGAATAACTTTTTAATGATTTACATAATATTTAAAACAGACGAACTTTATTGAATGGTGCTTTAACTGTGTCCATTTTTATACAGATCTAAGCAAGAAATTATTTAGAAATCATTGTAACGCTAATAATCTTTATTCATCGAAATTGTAGAATGCTATATGTATTTATTCAACGAAAAAAATCAATCATTTTATTAAGTCGGACAAGCGAATGATGCCATTTCACAATATTTGCAAATCACTAGGTAAAGACACAAATCATTTGATCTGAAGATTCTACTGATGAAGTTTTGCAAAGTAAGGGGGGAAAGCACAATTCACCAGAATGTGCCACTGGTCTCGGTCAATTTATAAGCCGATCGCTAGACATTGGAAAAAAGAAGGAAAAGTAAAAAAATGGTAAAGGAGGGAGCGGACGGGCAGGTGAATCTCGGGTTTTCGCACCTGCCACTGACATACATGCAATCTGCCTTCGTTTCGGGTCCCATTACAGATTTCTCAAATTTTGTCTGACACAGAATGATTGTGGGCCTGTGTCAAACTTGCATGTGGGCCCCATATTCGGCTCGTATTCCACTATATTTTGCTCGTTTGATAGTAAAACTTAATCCATCTGTTATTTTTAACAATATTCCTTGAATCGAGGAAAGAATCTTTTATTTATTCAAATAATCGAAATTTTTTCGAAAATTTATTGCAGTGCTATTTCTTGATACTACACGCCTTTTTCCCCCATTGTCATTATAATAACCTGTTATGTCTTGCATGTCGAAGAAGAAAATGCATGGTATGATACCAATAAAAAGCTTTAAAATCCAGATATATAAAATTGTAGATATGGCAGATAGTTTCTTAATTAACAAATTGAGAAATAAATTGACTCTTACTCGCTGTACATTTATTTCTACTCGTGTTTAAATGCTACCTTCAGGTTCAGTACGTATATAAATACTTTTAATCTCAAAATGTATTTTACTTAGTTACCGTTAAGGACATTTGTTTGGAGGTTATTGTTCTTGATTAAGTAGTTAGTTAACGAATTAAATATTCCGTGCTTTCTTTTACCGTATAAGTTCTCAGGGAAGGCAGAAGGGGGAGGAAGGGAGGGAAAAACTTGTGCTCTGGCCACTCTCCAAATCGTTCGAGGGATGATCATTTGCATTCCCTTGACGATTCCAAAAGGAAGGAAGGCAGGACTGCAGCAGACGGCGGAAGTTTCCAAGAGGTGACGGAGAACGCACTTAACTAGGTCTGAGCTTCCAGTCGGAAGGAAACAATATATATATATATATATATATATATATCGTCACGTGATTCTTTTCTGCCCTACATCGGGCCCGTGTGAGTGCCCTTACGCGGTTTCCTGTCAAAATTTCCATTCCCTCATCCGATACTGCACCCATCCGGTGCTGGTAGGCATACGAATCGATTGTAGACAGGCAATTTTGTGAACTTCAATCGATTGTTGTGAAATGCTGATATTCTCAAGAATTACGACGGGCAATTCATCGTAGAAAATATTATTGATGATGAGGAAGAATAGCACATCACTAAGGTTGGTATTTATCTAATCAAGACTTCATTCAAAAAACAAAGAGAGTTATAAAACTTGAAGATGAACATGCTAATTAAAGACAACTTCAATAATGTTTTTATATTATGATTACTGGTATTTTAAAAAATGAAATCGAAATGAGTGAACAAACTACTTTTAATATTGTCTATCAATTTTTTATTTTGAATTTATTTGTGTAATTAATAATAAATAATATATAAATATCGGGGTCGCTTTTTAATAAAATTTTCTTTATAGTAGGTGTGTATTTTAAAGTACGTGTTATCGTCAAATAAACTCACGATTTATTTATATTTATTATTTTGCATTTTATTTAAATATCTGCATAACATCGAAGATTCTATTAAATGAATACAAAAGTAGCATTAGAAAGTATATTTATTCAGTTCAATTTTTTCAATTATATTATTAATTATTCATAATCTCTGATAAACTAAATTTGTATACCTCTGATTAATATTACACGGTCCCCATATCATTACAAAACATCACCATGTTTGATTTTATCTTAAATATTTTGTAACTCAGTTTTGTCTTTTCTTGTTTAACATAATTTTTTTTTTTTTTTTTTTTATATATATGTTTTGTGAAAAGCTATTTCAATTATTTTTAAGTATTGACCAGGGGGAAAAAAAAAGAAGAAAAAAAGGATTACTTAGAAAGAATCCGCTCTTTTATCGTGTTGATTTCGGTTTTTTTTTTTTTTTTGGACGCCCAACTCTTAATTTATTCGTTGCACTAGCAGTCTATATTTTTCATTATTTACCGAATATGTAAAGAAAATATTTTGGATTTAGCTTTTCATAAATAGCTTAATTTTCAATTATAAAGAGCTAGATTTTTCACATGCTTTGCAATAGAAAACCCATGCTTTTACAGTCATGCTTACTAAAACTGTTATAATTGTGTCTAGGTTCTTTAAGGAAAGTATATTTTTGTAACAGTTAATTAGCGTAAACATTTTAAAAAGAAGGATAATGTTTCGTGTGAAATAACTTTTGAGCATGACCAAGTAAGATGTTTGTGTTTTGTTATATAATTGTTTTCAATTCTTCGAATTAAACTTTCTATATTTATTTAAGCAAAATAATGCATGCATGCAAAATACTTTTATCCTTTTTTATTATACAGTTATTGCATTCTACTACTGTAAATCTTAAAGTTTTTTTGAAAATAAAATAAATTTGAAACTTAATGAAATAAATAAATTACATTAGTTTCATTTAAGATGTCTTTGGTCTTAAAAATGCAGTATCAACATAACTTACGAATAGAATTTTATAAATTTTTTTTATTATTTCGGTCGATATCTTTTTTAAAATTCAACATGTAGAAAAACTCAAACAAGTCTATTTTAAATGGGCTGGCTTACTTGAATGCATTATCTAACAACAATTGCTGCTGCTTTGTTGTGCGAAATATTAGAATTAGCTTGTTTTTGGCAAATCGTATAAAATACTTAATCCTATAAAATACGTAGTAAATTATTGACGCAAGCATTAGATGATGTTTCGATATCTATTAGAATTGATACTCTTGCATTAGAGTGATAAATAAATAACATTGATAGAGACATCCAGGCTATCGCGTAATTGACAAAAAAGTTCTTTTAAGTAAAATTGATCTATAAGACAACCCTGGTAAAGCAACGGCTCGCCACAGTTTATGCATGATAGTAGTGAATTTAAAACATATTATTTCAAATTTAAAAATTCCCAACTTTCCGCTACCACCATCGATGTGCAAAAAATATGAAAAATAGCATTGTATAAATTTCTTATTTTACAAATGCAATAATTCATCTCTGGATAAATACATGCAAATAACCACAAGAACTCACTGACTATAAGAATTCAGGAGCGCTGCTAATTAGTCGAATAAATGTAAGCAATAATCTTTTATGTACATGTGAAAAAAAAAAGGTGTTAATAAGACAAGAAAATTAAGTATTAATATTCCTTGGTTTTTCTCTTGCATTTCTGGAAAAAAAAAAGTTTACAGCAGCAACAACAACAAAAGTTTGACATCGAACCAATGTATTTTTTCTTTGGTATTTGATTAAAAAAATAATCCTTATGGCAGTTTAATTTTAGTTATAATGATTGTGATAATAGGAAATGCAATTTTAGCATATTCTTTTTAATTTAAAAATTTCCGAATTCGCTATTTTGAGAGAGGAAAAAATTCTAATTCTAATTTTTTTTTAATTTAGAAAAAAAAAATGAATTATAATACACTATTTTGATTTATTTGTATGATGTCTGATTTAATAATTATGTGAATTACAGATGTAAACAACTAAGTTGATCGAAATTATGAATATAGTTTTTTTTTTAAATGCATTGCTATTGGTCTATATAAAATGACTTTATTTAAAAACCATCAGGTATTACGTTCCGCGCAAACGATTTTTTAAAAAACGATTCTACAATAACAGAAAACATTGTCCCATATCCCATCCATCTCCTTATATGTTGTACATGCCCGTTCATTCCTTGTTCATTTGTGGTTCGACATCATTAACTAGGGGAAGAGGGAGAGAGAACGAAGAATGGGAAGAAGCGAGCAGAGAGGATTCCTGCGTGGGAGAAAGAAAAAAAAAAAAAAAAAGAAAAGACGTTTATGTTTCTCGCATCTCTGCTTGGAATCTTATTTTCGGCTGCCTTGCGATGGGGAGAAAAAGGGGGGGAGAAGAAGAAAAACATGGGGGTCGGTGTGGAATTCGAATCCGGCACGCGACTGCCCCCCCGCTGCGTATGCTTGTAGACGGTGTGGCAGGTGGTCACTGTTCGTCCCCGCCCCTCTTTTAAAGCTCTCGACTTTGCCAGAGGGGGTCAGGGATTTTTTTCTTCTTTCCTCCCCCCTTCCACGAGCGGGGTCAGCCTACCGGCGCCCGCTTTTTTTTTTTTTTCTTTCCTTCGTTCCAAAGGCTCTGCTCGAAGGGTTAGCGCAGGGACGGCTGCTCGCAAGAAGGCAAAACAGCTGCTCCTTCGCCATCCCGCCGCGATGGAATGTTGATAACAGTGTGTTAAGGAGAGTGGAATGCGGGAGAAAGGCAGCTGGCGCTTGGCGAGCAATCGCCGCCCTAGCGCCCGTTTTGCCGTTTAAAAACGTTAGCTGAGAGATTTAGATTTCGCTTTCCCATTTCTTTTTCAGAAACGAGAAAAAAAAAAAAAAAAAAAAAAAAAAAATTCCGTCATCCACGTAGTCATTCTTTCTTGTTTTCTTTGCTTCCTTTTTCAACCCCACCTCAAAAAGCTTGATCATTTTTTAATTGCATCATTTCCAAAAGCTTTTTTAAAAAACGATATATTATTAGCATAGTTTTAAGAAAAACAATCGATAGTCTCATTTCTTTTACCTAAAGAATATCGATGGTTGTAATAGTTTAATTTTAAATTGAATTACGAATTTTTTTTAATAATATTTTAAAATTACATTTACATTTTTAATTACATTTTTAATTGTTTTAGAATTATATATCATTTGCTTGAAATTGTTAATTTTTCGATTTCTCCATAAGTGTTTGACATTTAAATTATATTAAGTGTTAAGAGTGGTTTTAATTGCTTTTTCGTGGAGTTTTTTAAAGCTTTGAATGCAAAATAAATAAAATATAATCAAAAAGAAAATGGTGTTTTTCTAATTCTGTTTCACTATATCAGTTGTTCTTGTGTTAGTTGCATTAAATTGTGCTAGTTGCGTTAATATTTTCAAATGTAACTTAATTTTATTAGTATTTATAATCTATAAATATTATATTTTTATCTGTAAATATTATATTATTATGAAATTTACATAGTAGTTTTATGATTCAAAGTAATGTTAGCGTAGTTCAAATATTTGTGAGAAATTGAATTATTGATGCGTTACCATCAGTGAAGAATTTTTATATATATATATATATATTCTGTTGGTTGGAATTAGTTTCTTATTAGAAAAATGTAAGTAATTGGAAATATTTAAAATAAATTCTTAATTAAAAATGCTATTCATGGAAATATTTTTTAAATATTAATAAACCTAATAGGAAGAACATTATTTCGTGTGAATTGATTAATAATCGTGATCGCAGTTAGATTTCTTGCATTTGTTTAGATAAAAAACTTCTCCAGCCAATCTTCAACGATCATAAATTAATAAAAAGTGAAGTTATCTTTTAATGTTTCACATATAGTTGAAATTGTTATGATATCCTGACGGAAAACATTGAATAATGTGTCCGTTTAATTGAACGAAAAAGCCTATTGCGTTTTAGAAGGAATTGGCGCTCCTGTTTGGCAAGAGCGTGCGCGCGCCAAGCGGCGGCAACCATTGGTTGTCCCTCAGTTCGAGGTCTCAGGGCTGCGGTATACGAATTGAATGTCTTGAGTATCACGGCGAAAGCAGACGTAGTAATAAGTAAGGCAAAATATGCCAGGAACTGCGTTCTTGAGAATCCATAGGAGATACGTTTCTTTGTGGATGCAGCTGTTTCTTTTCCTTTGCTATGCTCAAAACAATTGATGCGCCTTTATCGAAATCACTGTTCTGCCTGCAGAGAATGCTGGCCGTTTGGGAATATTGTTGATTGTGAAATTACTTTTAAAATGTCGGCTGTTCCGTTATTATTCCGATCGGATATTGGGTCTGATTAAAAGCTGTTTTGAAAACTATGTACGGAATGAAAGAATATTATTTCGTACTTCGTATAATCAGAGATTTATTTTTTTTTTAAAAATTCAATGATGCTAATATGTCAATAGGCTTTTTAAAAATGTAAGATTTTTCTCTTTCGATTTTTATTGAATGACCTTGAGATAATTATTCGTATATTGGAAATAGCTTTTAACCGCAAGGTTTTTTCTGCGCAATCACAAATCCTAAATTTTTAGCTGACTGCGAATATTGACCAACTTATAAACACTATATATATAGAATGCGTGAACATCAAAGTTTTAATTTATATTTAGAATTATCGAATTTGAAAGCTTATCGATGACTAAAAGCGTACAGTCAGTTTAAATATACTCGTTTTTTTTCAATAACAATGTTCATATTCTGCCACTTAAAAGTTCATTTGCATGCTTATTAACAAAAGGCTTTAAAAATTATGTATTTCTGTATGTAGCACATTTTTTATTTTATTTTATTTATTTATAAACATCTTAAACAGGGGTGATTGTGCTCCGAAAATTTCCTACTGTCCATCCATAAATTTCATCTTTCACATACGTAAATATTCTTTTGCAAGAATATTTGCGTTTCTATCTGAAATAAATATGTTTAGAAATTCATATTTCTGTTGGAAATAGAATGCAAATATATTAGTAATATTAGTAATATATTAGTAATAGTA
The DNA here is from genome assembly GCA_021605095.1 of Caerostris extrusa. Taxonomy (NCBI): domain Eukaryota; kingdom Metazoa; phylum Arthropoda; class Arachnida; order Araneae; family Araneidae; genus Caerostris; species Caerostris extrusa. Next base: position 29,852 of record BPLR01000208.1, read on the forward strand.
CAAATAGAATGCAAATATATTAGTTGGATCATAAATTGGTTTCTTTTATGTTGCAATTTGAGAGAAAGGGAAGATATCTAATTTGTTTCATGCATAGTTCCAAAGAAGTTTCAATAATACCCATACATAATCACCCCTGATCTTAGCTTTAGTTCCCAGTCTGTTAGAGGTTTGTGTACAAACTAATTTGCATTTCTCTCAGTTTTAAAATGTTTTGATTAATAAAGTGTTGTACATCTATATAAAGAAAATTAATGTTGCAATTTAGATATAAGAATAAGCCCATTAAATTTTCATATGAAGGAAATCTAGATTATAAGTCTCAAGGATATTGTAACTCTCCTTTAATACTGCTTTGCATTCAAGGCGACAAAGGAAGAGTGGGATATAACCGACGACTTTATCGAAGTTGGGTGAATTGTTTTTTATTTAAAAATACTCTCGAAAATACATGATGTAACGAGGGATTAGAAAAATAATGCTTAAAGTTATCTCTTCAAAAGCATTTACCCTTATAATATTTAAAACAATCTTAAGCTTGGTAGTGAATACATATCTTTCATCTAACAAACACAAAACTAGTGATTTAAGTATTTTGATAATAATTTCAAAGCAATACTTAAATTGTAATAAAATACATGTATACCTATAATCCGATTTTAAGAGATGAAGAAAACTTATTCCCTAATCGTTACTGCTTATATCAAAAACAAATAATCAGTGATTTTGTCGTAATATTTAATTCTATTAAAAATCTTTAAGTGTAAATAACTATTAAATTCTTTTAAAGATTTTGTGTTTCATAATTTTCACAAGCAATCTTTTACATGAATAATTGTTTCGTTTTTCAAATTTGTGTCTTCTCTTTTTTTACCTTATTTCCATACTTTTTTTTTCCATTTTGACAATCAGATATTTACTATTAAGAGTATTACATGAAGAAGTTTGCCGTTTTCAAATACCTATCTAATATACTGTGTGTGTGTTTTCGTTTTCATTACATTTCCTTAATTCCATAGAAATTTCCCGCATTCCGCACAGAAACTAATTTTAGAACCAATCGTAATGAGTGGCCCCTCCCTCCTCGAATGAAAGGCAACGTTTCTCCGACATTCCTTTGGAATGAATTCCTCACCCAACAGATATATCCAGAATGCCTTTTTGTGTGTGTGTATGTGTCAACCCTGTCACCCCCATGGAATGTCGTTCCTTTTTTTTTTTTTTTTTCTTGTGTTGTCGAAACCTGCTATCAGTCATTGCTATCTTATAACAGCGAATGCAGATGACGCAAGTCTATCAATAAGTGAGAACAACGCATCTCTTAAAAATGTCCGGCACCCCACAGAATCTCCGGCACGAAAATTCTGAGCAGGAGGAAATCCTAATAATTATGCTCCTCCCCATCCCTAATTTGACCTATCATTTACCGAAGGGTTTTGTGACATCACACTTCATCATCATATCGCAAATGCATGTGGTATTGATTGATCCATATAGATTGCTTACGTATATAATGGATCCATTCAATCATTGGATGGCTATGACTGGGAAATGTTCATGGAATGTAAGTAATGGAATGGAATATTTTCAGTGTAATGGAAAAACTATACATTATTGAAAGAGTTATTCAACAGTTTTTCTACGGATAAATATTAAGTTATACTGAATTGAATGGACTGCAAAAATGCAACAAAATATTTTGATGAGCACAATTTGTCATGTATCGCAGAATTACAGATAATTACTCTCTTCATTAACTACAAATAGTCAGCGTATGACAGAACAGCACTGAATTTTTCGTAGCAGGTGTGTAAAGTAAAACTACTAATTATTAACTAAGAATAGAAACAACTGTTTCATCTATACTAACTTTACCTGCTTAAGTGGTTTAAGAGTAGATTATGTGGATAATGCCATCCATTACATGGAACTCCATTTAAATCATGATTTTTTGTTACATAATAATTTGTTTATTTTGTATATGTAAGAAAAGAAGAGATGGCAGTATTGAAAGCAAGAATTGTTTTAGTAATTTAGAGCATTTAAATTCTTTTAAGTCATGTCTGTCAAATTTTATGAATTGGATTATTGATTGGTTAAATGTTAATAATTAAGTATTTTAAAACCAATGAAAAAAAGGCTTAAAAGTTATTTTTAAAATGGCAAATAAATTAATTATTTCGTAATAAAGTTTAATTTTAGAATTGAAACCTACCAGTTAAGATAAAAACATATTAGCTATTTCATTATAGGTCAATAGAATTACCATCTGTTTATAATATAGTCATAGATCGCAAAATTGTAATTTTCATCTAATCATTGATGTATATATTTATTAATTTGTTAAGTTTTTAAATTATACTACCCTTTACTTATTATTAATATATATATATATATTAATAATAAGTAAAAGGGCTTTACTTATTATTAATATATATATATATTAATAATAAGTAAAGGGTAGTATAATTGCATTAAAAACTAACCGAATGCGTTTGAGACAAAATTTACGAAATTCCCTCCTTTTTTGTTCTGTAGTATTCTAGAATTTTAATGCTGATAAAAATACTAGTGTGTATTCATTTTTTATTATTCCTTGATTTGATATTTTTGTTAACTTTTATAACAAAAATTGAAGCGGATTTTTTTGTTTTTTCCATGCATGAATTATTGCTTAGCTAGTTGCTCATAATATTTGTACCTAATCTTATTTTGCAAACAATTTTGTACCTCGTATATCGTTATCTTTATTGATTTATTTATAAAAAAAATGTTTTCTTTACATACCATTGACATAGACCATGCTTTTTTACATATATGATTTTGTCTTTTGGTTTTCGAACATTAAAATCATAATAATCGAATAGTCCAATGAGATAAACTTATTCAACTTTGATCAGCGTTTTTACTCCTACCAACACCATGCGAACACTAAAATTCGAATGTTTTAATTTCTCACATCCTGACACGCAAACGGAAACTGTTTTTCTGCGCAGCGTTCGCGAGAGGAGTGGCCATCGCGCGCTTTGTTGAAAAGTATCTCTAGTCCTTTGAACTCGGGGAACCTCATTCTTTTACTAGGGCAATAAGAATGCCAGGAATTCAGGTCATTTCTCGTTACGAGAGGAGGAAAAAAGATAAGCTCTCTTTCCGAAAAGATAACCAGCCGACTCTCGCGACGAATTTTTTTTCCCGAGCCTTCGAACATTCTGCTATTTTTTTTTAATCAAGTTTTTCATTATACACGCAAACTACCATTTAGTTAGTTTTCGTTGTTTTTTATATGATTGGATTCTTACCGTTTGAATAACATTTATATGTTACATTTGTGTTAAGAATCATTTCGGTTGGAAAAAATTCCTCCAGTTTTGGCATTGTGTAATGTTTCAAAATCCCTTTCACTATCATTGGTGAATCGGTAGTGTGAACTGTGGATAAGGCATTCGAATCGATTTTCAACCGGGTGAGAAAATAGTTTCGGTTTCGGTTCAGTTATTGGAACGTGATATGTGGAGAATAAATATTTACACCAGCCTGAATTTGATTGTATTTATTTATATTGTATTATGGAGTAATTGTTTCATCTATTATGTTGTTTTCAGCATCATTTTTTTATCGGCAGCTTTTCCTTTTAATTAACTTTTGTAATTTAAATTTTAATTTCTTGTATGGCAGTTAATTATATTTTAAGAAAATTATTTAAAATAAAATGGTTGCATCTGAAAAAAATTCGATGGATCTGAAGGATTTTACTAAAATTCATTATTTTGCGTACTGCATTTAAATATCTTCATTACAAATAATTTATAATTTTACATCCCACACTGTCACATTCATTGAAAGCGTTTATACATCACACGATGTCAGTTGCATCACGTGATGTTCATAAAACCTACTTGACGTGACGACTATAATACACACTCACAGAAAAGTTGCTTAAATCTCAATTTAATATTAATATCTCATCATTATAATCAGTGGGCCAAGACCTCTGCCTACTGGCAGATTTCGAGACAGGAGATGTTAATTTTTTACGGGGTAGGGTTGTCAGCCGTACGCCTAACGTTCTACGGTCACTTTTAGACAAGGTTCCGAACCACTACAGTCATCCACGGTACCGCCAGGACTTAAACTCGAAACCTGTGGCACCGAGAACTCGGCCATCTGGCCAATATTAATATCTGAAGATATATAATTTGGAGGAGTATAATACAAAATATATAGTAATCGATGTGTTCGGTATTAACTATTGAACTTATCATAGCAATTTTTTACAGAAATTGGAATTAAAGTAAATGAAAATTACTTAGTTATGAGTAAATTAGAGTTAAAAAAAAAAAAAAAAAAAAAAATGGATACGAATGAATAACAAAAGGTATGATAATCCATACAATTAGACTATACATACATTTAAGTAAGCTTTTTTTGACCTAAGACCAGAGATTAAGGATAGTTAATTAATTTTTAATTTAATTTTGGCATCAGAATCATATTAATTAATTCAGTTTGTTTAAATATATATTGCTAACGAATTTCATAAGTGTTACACATTTATGCCGGGCCTGAATGGCCGAATGTCTGGCGTTCGGTGCCACATTCGAGTTCCGGCAGTGCCATGGATGTTTGTAGTGATTCAGAATCCACTTTAAGCCGTAGATCCCGGTCTCATGACTGTAAGAGCATCACGGAGCCAAGTCAGACTTCTACCTACAGGTGCACCATAACAACAGAAGCTGCCCCTTTCCCTCCATCCATAAGTACTAGATTACTCATGGGATGTCCGTTCCCTGCAGGACACTAAAGATTAGTTACAAGACAACAACGTATTTATGGCAAAACAAGCTCAAACAAGTGGCATAATTTTTATTTTAAAAGAAAACAGATATTTCGTTTTAAGGAACTTGTTGAATTTTTTTTTCAATACAAATTAAATGAAAACTTAACGTATACGTTTGAGTTTGTAAATAAAATGGGCGGGAGGGAAAAAAAAAGTGTTCGTAGAACTTGTTATCGATACTTCACAGTTCGGTTTCTTTTCAGTAGCCTTCGCAAAACAAAATTCCGACAGCCATTCAAACCTTGAGAGTCGATTGACTCTTCTCCGAACCTTATTGCTATTCTTTGCTAATGAAAAGAAAGTGAGCCTTCCTTTATGATCCCCCCTCGACAATGAGAAGCGCCATCGTTTTGTTCTCTGTGGTTTTCCATGGTCTCTGCTCTATTAGGCAATTACGGAGAAATGTGACCTCGCACTTTGGATCGGTTGGTGTGTCCGATGAATGTGGGCACTGGACCGTGGCGTTGCGATCGGACACCTGATAACTGGCTTAGTCACCTCTCTCTCTATCTGCCCCCCCCGCTTTTTTTTTTTTTTTTTTTTTTTTTCTCCAGTTCGTTTTCAAGTAAAAATAATAAAGCTTCCTTTTCTTGTTTTTTAAATGTGTAGAAGTATTGCAATTTTCAAATGGACTATGCTGCTATAAAAAAATATACAATGGAACCAAGTGATGTTATATACCTATGTTTAGTTGCATACTTTTTCTCAAAATATTCAGTTTCATATCTTGCACTATTCACATGTACAATGAGGAGAAATAAATTTCGTGTTAATTTATGATTTAATATGATATTGTCTTTTTTTTTTTAAAACAGTAAGATTGTATATGCTAAAAGCATAATAAGATTTTTCAGGGGCTTGTAAGGAATCTTAAAAATTAAAAACTGAATTTATGAGAAAGGATACTTAGACTGCTCCATTTTGAACTATCAACATAACACATATTGCTAAGTTATTCTGATTTCCACTTCACATGGCGGCCTGATGGCCAGTTGGCTAGCGTTCTGGCCACAGGCTCCAGGTATGAGTCATGGTGGTGGCATGGATGTTAGTAAGTGGTTCGGAATCCACAATAAACTGTAAGTCCCTGTCTAATTAGATCAAAGTGTGCAAAAATTATCGTAGAGTGGCAAACCAATCCATATGTTTTCCATACAAAATTTCGTGGAATGTTCACTCTAATGAGCCCAAAGTGTGCACAAAAAGACCATAGAGCAATAAACCAAACCAATTCACTTCATATACTGACATAGGGTTGCACATTATATACAAAAATTAGAAACTTATATAATTTATATATTTATTTACCAAAAAATAATTGCAACAATTAAGTTTCAACCCTCTTAAATAACCATAGCTTGGTATAATATATTTAATGAATGAATATAGATAGAACATTATTTTATGCTATCTTGTTTTAGTACATTTCACAAACAGACATACATAAATTCTTTTAGGGAGAAAAAGTTTAAAAAAAAAATATTAAGCTACAAATTCTAATAAGTTTATTAAATCATAGAACTAAAATTGCTGAAATTGAAGTTGTAAAATAAATGGTTTTCACTCTGATTATTTTTTATCATCAACTGGGTCTCAAGTGTATAAAAAACAATTTAATAAATCACAGCATTTTATTCCTATATAATTTAGAGTTAAAATATATAATTTGTAATTAGTGATGAAGTTTTTCAGAATTTCTCTGTTTTTTAGATTAGTGCAAAAATATATATCAAGAAACTTTTTCTGTTATGAAGTGATTAGATGGATAATTTCTCTTGTAATAAAAATACTATGGTTGTTTGGGATCTGGTAATCTTTCCAACATATTTTTTTCATTCTAAGATAGTGTTGTGTAATCTAAAATAATATTATTAAGGAATTATATACTTATTTTATTTATGGAGACTATATTATTTAGCATTTTACTGTATTAAATTGAAATGCTTTTAATTATTATTTTAGTCCAGGAATACAGTTGTAATTTCAGAACTTGAAAAAAAAAAATTCTTTTTTATAATAGCATTAATTTTTAATTTTATACATCATTAATGCATTTTAGTTATTAAAATAAATACAAAAGGTTTAAGAACAGCCCAGCCCATGTAAAAAAAAAAAAAAGCATTAAAATTGATTTTTAATATGTAATTCAATTTCATTCGAGCACTTTCTTTGACTAAGAGTTAAATTTTGTAACTAATTCTAATATATGCCATTTAATATCTTCACGACCTCTCAGTTTAGATTTTCATTTGCATAAAACATTCTTTTTAGAGCCAAAAAAGAATATGAATTCCAGAAAGAAATAATGGATTAGATATTTTTTTGTATGTTCATGCAAATATTAGGGAGATTTGTGATGTAATTTCTTTCTTTTTCTTTTCAGGAATCAGCTGCTTATGTTTTAAAATTGACTTCTGAGGAGCACATGAAAGATTATGAAGAGCCAAAAACAGATCCCATTAATGGTGTTTCAAAAATAGGAATTTCTAGTTAGTATCCTCCTCTTCTCTCTTTTAAAGTTACAAAATGTATTAAACAATATTATTCCATTTTACATGCACTATAAATTGTTCTTAAAAAAAAATGCTGATCTTGTTTGATTTGTTTCTAAATCCGAAAATTTTACATTTACTTTTTGTGCAATTTAAATTATTATAAATGATATAATTTCTACTTCATCATAAAAAAAAAAAAAAATTTAATTTTTTCCTCCTTTAAAATGAAAGCTGACACAATTTTCAGACAAATATGCTGCACTATAATATTAGTTTCATTATTCAAGATGGCACTATTCATTATATGCCTTAATTTTTTTCTGAATTCACAGCATTTTAAAGACAACAATTAAAATTTAATGTGTTCAAACTCTTGTAATTAAAAGAAGGTAAATGCATGAAAGACGACTGTAGGGTACAAGCATGTGTTTCTTAGAAAAGTATCAACACAATGTTTATCTTTAAACACTATAAATCTAATTATGCAAAATTATTCAGTAATCAGTTAAATTAATTTAATAAGAAAAAACATTTTGTAATAATTGGTATAGTTAAAGATAAGCACATTTATAAATGTCATAAATCTTGTAAAAATATAAGCCATAAAATTCTTTTTATGACTTATAATCTCACAACATTTGATTATTTCTTGTCTTTACAAATGCCATTTCTCATCTAAAAGTTTACTTTTATTTTGTTCTTTACTTTGATATAATTTTTGTCCTTTATTTTGATTTATCTTGGGCATAACAGGCAATTGACTATGTTCAATAGATAGTAGAAACAGATATTTATGTACCTTAAATGTTAAAATAATAGAAGTAAACTATTGAATCAGAAAAGAAATAAAATAATAAAGATAAAATGTCAAAATGAAGGATATTTCTAAAATCAAATTAAAGTAACAAAAAATTAAATAATTCTTAATTGAAAGAAGACTATAATTACATTTGATTTCTTGCTTTGTCTACTTAGTATCATGAATGAAGAAATAAATAAACAGTTTAAATCAAAAGTTCTAAAATTTTAGATCTGCAGGAATCATTAAATAATATAATTATGTTGTGTAATTTGAGATCTACTTAGTTATTTTAATTTTTAACTGTTATGATATATATTTCTATATTAGTATTAAATGTAAAAAAAAAACTTTTTGAAGCAATGATATTTTAGTATAATCTCATAGACTTCTTATAATCCTATTGCTGGACTTTTAATTTGTTAATAAAGACAAAAAGATTTAACAATTCATGAAATACATTTGTATTGGTTATTTCAAATCGCTGTGAAGGTAGCAAAATGCATAAAATCAATCGTTTGGTTTTGTATTTAACTTAAAATTTTTTTTTATGAACTTGGAAAAAAAAGTATATCTATGCAGGTTGTAATTTTTTTAAAATTATAAAAAATACAAATACATGCAAACAAATACTTTGATTTTAATATGTAAAAAGATAATAAGTTAAACGTGTATTCTGATGATTAATTTTGGATTTTTTTTTTTTTTTCTTCTTCCAGATGCATTCAAATATAAACCTCAACCTAAAGTCTTAGATCTGCAGGATTCATCATCCTCATCTGAATACTCTGTAATCAACAGTGTTCGTGCTCCTGAAATGACACGCCATGATAGCTCCAATATCTGTATCACTGGCCTAAGGCATAAAATACTACCTGATCCCCCTAAGCTTATATATGGAAGTTCTCTTGCCAACTGTGAAGTTTCATCCAACTATAGAATAAATGCTGCAAATGATTATTCAAGCAATGATGTGCCACCTCCTCTACCACCACCTAGAGGCACTGTGTGCCCCCTCCCCCACACCTCCAAGAAGTACTCCTCCTCTTCCACCACCTCCTATCAATTCAACTGTATCAGAACTCTCTCATACTGTCACAAATGGAGCTGGGGCACACAAACAGCCATACATGAGACGCATGTCACCAGTGCCAACTTCTTCATGGCAAGCTCTTAACTATACCTCCTCTGCAAGTTCTACACCACAACGTGGTACCAGTCCAATAACTTCAAATCGCTCCCCTATGGTGGTGGTAAACAATTCTCAAATACATCATCAATTGGCACATCAACTACAAAATTTAACTGTAAATTCAAATGGATCCACTGTATCATCTGGGCGGAGTGATGGTCCATATCATGCTGGAGGTTCACAAAATGGGAAGTCTTGGTATTCCTCTTCACCTCAACCATCATACGCTTCTTCCAGTTCTGGAAGACACAGTCCAACACCAACAATTAGTAGTAGTGAATATTCTATACCACCTGTATTTAAGCTTAAAAGAACTCCTCCTCCAGCTTATACACCACCTTCTTCCTATTCTTCTTCTCCCCAACCATCTCCACAGCATCGAGCACCTTCTCCAGGTGGCGGTGTTGCCAGCTCTGTGACATCTGTTTTGTCTCGTCCTGCAGCCTTACAGGCATGGAGTTCAAGGCAAGCCAAGTCACAATCACCTATTATAATGCAGTCAGTTAAAAGCACACAAGTTCAGAAACCTGTTCTGCAAACAGCTGTAGCCCCTACTTCACCTCCTCCTTCATGTACTGTATCATCGGGTTTTGCCACTTCATGCCAACAGCCACCTTCTACTAATCCACCTCCACCTTATCCAATACATAAAGTGACTTCTGCTGTAAGCATCAATTCTACAGTTCCATCACAGGATGCTAATTCATTGTTCTCTTCTAATTGTGTGTCTTCCGCAGTGCGAACTATAGAATCTTCAATTCCTCCACCACTCTATCCACGAAATCAAAACAAATCTCATGTATCTACTATGAATCATGTTGCTGATCCACCATATTATCCTGTTGTTTCCAGTGTAACACAACCTTCTATTCCTCCTTCTCCAACTCCTCCTCCATACAACAATCCAATGTGGCAAGTGCTATCATGCTCGTCTCAGAATATAACTAATCAACCTCCGCCATACCTCGCTGCTAATCAAGCATCAGAACTTGAACCTCCTGTCACAGAATCTTTGCAGCCACTGTATTCACCTCTTGAAAATCAACAGGACAAATGGTCTGAACAGTGTGGCAATCTTTCTCCTGAAGTATCTCCTGTGGATAATTGCCCCCCTTTCCAATGTTCCCACAACTGACCCACCAAGCTATGCCTCCAGCATGGCTGCACTTACTGCTCAGCGAGTGGCAGCAGCTCGAATGACAAAGCTCAATAATAATGTGCCAACCCTTGTGAACAATGGGCCATCGTCATGTACTTTTAAGAATGGCCCCTTGATGGCTCCATCATGTATCGACCCGGTTCTAAGTAGCACAAAAGCCACGTCCAACCTTGTAAATACTGTGGACAGCATCTGTACTTCCCAGATAACTGCTCTTCCTGGTTCTTATGTTAATATAAATGATATGCCTGAAGATGCCTTCTCCTTTTTTGACAATCACCATACCACTGTTCATCGCAAACCATCCCCTGTAGCAATGGATACTGCCAGCTCTGCTTCTCGATCTGAATCTCCTGTATCCCGGGCTGTCAACCAATCTCCAGTATCCTTTATGTCCACTACATCAACATCCTCCCCATCAACACGATCTGATTCAACGCAAGAGTCTGGAAACAAGTTATTGCACCATAAAGTGACTCATCAGTCACCACCACCCCCTCGAAAAATATTATCCAAGGAAAAGGAAAAAGAACGTCGTGAAAGTAAAGTTCGCAACTATTCACCAGCTGCCTTCAAGTTCTTTATGGAACAGCATGTTGAAAATCTTTTGAAGTCTCATCATGAACGGCAGCATCGGCGACAACAACTTGAGTCCGAGATGGCTAGAGCTGGCCTTGATAAAGATGCCCAGTGTGAGATTCGCAAAATGCTTCATCAGAAAGAATCTAATTATATCCGTTTGAAACGGGCAAAGATGAACAAGTCCATGTTCCAAAAGATAAGGACAATTGGTATTGGTGCTTTTGGTGAGGTTGCATTGGTTCGCAAAGTAGACACCAGTCAGTTATATGCAATGAAAACTTTAAGAAAATCTGATGTCCTGAAACGGAATCAGGTTGCTCATGTGAAAGCTGAGCGAGATATCCTGGCTGAAGCGGACAACGAATGGGTCGTAAAACTTTATTACTCTTTCCAAGATGATGACAATTTGTATTTTGTAATGGATTTTATACAGGGTGGGGATTTAATGTCATTGCTTATAAAATTGGGTGTCTTCTCTGAAGAATTAGCCAGGTTTTATATAGCAGAACTTGTACTAGCAGTGGAAAGTGTGCATAAGATGGGTTTCATTCACAGAGACATCAAGCCTGATAATATACTTATTGATCGGGATGGTCATATCAAATTAACGGACTTTGGGCTATGTACAGGCTTTCGATGGACTCATAACTCCAAATATTACCAAAGAAATGGTAAGTTTTTTTAATTGAATATTTATTTAATTGAATACTAATTTTTTCCTATATGATATATAAATAATTATTACTTTAGAAGTGCAACTTATCTGTGTTAATAAAGTTGCAGATAGTAAATAAAAAGCTTAACAATTATTTATCAAAACTTTTTTTTTAAATACATAAATATTTATCTTCATTACAATTCTTTATTTTTTATTAAAATTAAATATTGTAAGAATTCTTTTTTCTCCCTATTACGTCTATTTTTTAATATATTATATATACAGCAATTTCTGTTTCTTTTTATGTTGGCAATCTACAAATATGCTTTTTTTATGTTAAGTTAGTCTACTGTGCTGGTTTATTAATTATCTTTATCATATGCTTATCTGTTTCAGAATTTTTTTATCTATGAAGGGGGAAAAAAAAATTGAAATAATCATAGTTATTTAAAGGGATAAATTTGTGTTCTACATTCATAGAAAAGATAATTGTAGGTATCTTCGAATGTGTTGCCTAATTTAAAAAATCTGTTTAAAGAATGTATTGCTTTAAATGTTGGAAACAAATCAATTTGATTCATTGTCATTTCTTTGATTGAAATTATAATTTACCATTTTAATTTACTTATTTTATTTATTTATTATTACAATTCTCAAGTGTATTTAATTTCTACCATCAAATAATTATTAATATTTTGAGACTTCAGATATTTATTTCATCATGATTAATCAATTGTGTAATAATAAATTTATAAAAACACTTTGGGTCACAAAATATGCTTGTAAAATATAATTTAAATTATTCTTTTGTTATGTTTATATCATCTAATAATCCTAGCTCAGTATTGTCTCTTATTTTATACTGATAAAAAAAGTATGCATATTTCAATGTATTCCAATGACAAATTTCAAAAGTTCTCATCTTAGAAATTTTTAAGATAGCTCTATTGTGTAGTCAATTTTTTTTTGTTCTCTAATTCTCTTAGTTACAAAAAAAAAACAGTTTAATGTAAAAATTATCACATATTCCAATATCATAGACTTCATAGTGTAGTCAAAAGTTAATGTCAAGGTAATCATTGCTGTAAAAAAATAATATATCATAAAATTAATAAAGAGGAGTAAGTTTCCTTTCAATTTTTTCCTTCTTGATTTGTCTTGCACTCTACAATGACAAATTATCTTGTTGGAGACAATAGTTTGTTGTTCAAACATTCGTACTATGAAAGAATTTTTTCTGCTTACTCCTTAAAAGTACTAATCATTTTTAAAAATGAATTGAAACCGAAGTAAAATTTTCTGCAGAATTCAGAAACTTTTAATTTTTATAGTGGCCGATGACAGCAGCAGAATTGTTAAACATCAAAAATTGAAAAAAAAAAATAAATACAATTTTACATAACATAACAACAAATAGCACATTTTGTAAAATGTGAAAGAAAATAATAACAAAAAAGAATGAAATAATTTTCTATTAATAAAGTTTTTTCATATCACTTTTATTTCTAAAACAACCTTAAATGAATTTATTTTGAAAAGGACCCATATCGGGAAAACTGTAACAGCTGTTTTCCTTGACATATTCAGTCAAGGAACCATTTTGTTATGCTATATAGCACAATAGTTAGCAATTTTTTTTTTTTTTAAAGTGCTCTTATTTCAAATGGATTGAAAGAAAATTCCAATTTTTGTTGTCTGAGATGAGCCCTTTTTAAAAAATTATGATTAATTTTCAAATTGACACTCAATTTTTTCCCCTAAAAATTATATGATTTTTTTTTTTTTTTAACACATTGTCAATTTTTCAGAACAAGCTTAGTTATCTATATACTTTTGTGATGTTAAAATAGATTTTAAACACTTGCATTGCTTATAAAAAATATGATCTTATATATAGTATATATTTTTAAATTGACATGTGAAAAGGTTTAGCTTCAACATAATGGCAAATCTCATTCAGTAAAGCAGTTTAATGTGTTTTGAAATGTAATTCTTTTTATGTTCTGAATATAATTAATTTTTATGAGAAAAGTACTATAAAAGAATAATTTTGTCATTTTTAATTTATTTAGCTTTTCAGAAATATGTTATTTAAAAAGTTGTTAGTTACTTCTTAATAAACAATTACTTTTTGGTTGGAACAAATTCTGCCTTTTGTTTTGCTACATATTTGACATCAGTTTTGCTTTTAATTACTTTAGGTAATAAATGCAGTTGATTAAAATTTGTATAAATAGCTATAATGTACTAAAATAAACACAATTTCTAAATTAACTGTCATAATTTTTTTTGTATAAAATTGCAAGTTATTTTTATTCGCTATTTATAACAATTATAAGCATTGTATTAATGGCATATAGGGCCTGATAGTCAAGTGTCTAATGCTTTGGCACTTGGTACCACAGGTTTCAGGCTCTAGTCCCTGCTGTGCCATGGATGTTTGTAGTGTTTCAGAATCCACTTTAAATCGCAGATGCCTGTCGAATGTGACTTTAAAGAGTTGGGCATAGGGTGACAACCCTACCCCATAAAAAGAAAACAACTTCTCATGTTTCGGTATCTACCCATGGGCAGAAGGCCTTGTCGCTTGGTGGGGCTGTTGCGCCATTGAAGAAGAATTAATGGCATGTAAAAAATGATGAAAAGTACAGATTTGTGATTTTAGAAACATTTAGTATTCATTGAGAAAATTTAATTATTGCATTCTATGCAAGAAATGTCAAGTAAAAAGTCGCTAATGATCTAAATTAGATATAATGCAATTACTGTTGTACCCTGTGAAATTCACAGCATAAAGGAAACACAATACTCATGTTATCCATTTGCTGGGCCATACTATACCATACATTTTTCCTTTATTGTATTACAAACACCATATTTAGATGTAATAATTATAACTTTTTAAACTTGTATTGTTAAACTTTTTTATTCTATTTAATATTGTAAATGGTATTAGCCATTAATAAGTTATAGAACTTTATTTTGCTGATTTACAATTATAAGATTTAAATAGTTTAATTTGTTTAAATTAATTATCTTTTCATGTAATTGTGTAAAATATGAAATATCAAAAAGTAAAATAATAAAGGGAAAATATTTATAATTTTTATGCAACATTCTGAATTATAAGTATATTGAAATTCAATTTAGACCTTTTTTAGACAGATTTTACTGATTAAATCCAACAATTAAATTTTTACTTGTATGTTTTAATATTAAATCTTTCCAGTGTTTGATCTTTATTTGTCAAAGCTAATCTGTTTTTCAAAATAAAATATTAATTTTTTTGAGTATGTGCTGAAGCAAATATTTGTTTCAGGAGAACATGGTCGACAGGATTCCATGGATTTGGATGATAAGTGGAGTAATGAGTGCCATTGCAAGTCCATTGCTAACCTGAAACCTTTGGAGAGGAGGAGAAGAAGGGAACACCAGAGATGCCTAGCTCACTCCTTGGTGGGCACTCCTAACTACATTGCTCCTGAAGTCTTGCTCAAAACGGGTTAGTTAATTTCTAACATTTCTTTTTCTCTGAAAGTCTTTTGGAGGCCCCCTTCATTCAACTCCGTCTTATGAATATAGTGTAAGGAAATATATATATAATGTAGTGTAATATTTGTTGAATTCACATCGGGTACTTAAAGCACAGACTTTTAATGGGTAAAAACTTTTTGTCCTCCAATGCTGTTCATGCTGAAAATTAAAACTTTTCAACTACCGCTGTAATACAAATTGAGATTTCTTATTGGATAAAAGAGTGTATTCCCAATTTCCTTGAATGATCTTGTCGTAAGAAATGGATGAAATTCAAGTTAAAAGGGCTTGCAGAACATTGGACAGGGAAATAATCTGATGTTTTTAGTTTTTCATTCTTAATGTGAACCCAACTTTACAGTCAGTTTTTCTATGGTGAATGACTTTAGTCTTGTGCTTAGTGTTTGTAAACAATGATACATTCTTCAACATTAATTTAAGTTAAAGAATAACCTCTTAAAAAACCTCATTTCTTAAGAAATTTTGATCTAGAAAGGGGGAATCATAATGCTTGGAAGGAATTATAATGATTTATTAAATTGTAACAAGTTTTAATTGATTTTTGTTTATCCTTTTAATACATTGGCAGATACGGTTTTATTATAGCATTATTGATTTCACAACATCGCAAAACAAGCAACAATCAACATGTTGAAAGCATCTTAATGTTTGTTTTTATATGTTATTAATATAACTTTAGTGATATTTTTAAAGGATTGAGTTTTTAATTAGATGTGCTATGCATTTATAGTAGGCTATTTATTTTCATAATTTGCTATTAATCCAGAAATGTTGATCCTTTGTTTTACTTTTGTGAAATGCAGATGTTATTTACTTGACTTTTTTTATATTACATTTATTTTCTCTTTCCAGTAATTCTATTCAAGTTGTATCTGGATTAAATCATTTAATTTTTCTTTTCAGGTTATACCCAGCTTTGTGATTGGTGGAGTGTAGGTGTCATTCTCTATGAGATGCTCATAGGTCAACCTCCATTTTATGCCAATACACCTGCTGAAACGCAGTTAAAAGTGAGTTATTATATTTTATGGTCACTAAAAGTATCCAATGTAATATAAATTTATTCAACCAATTCTATCAAAATTGTACTATGATTTAACTATCTGTATTAATTTTCAAAAGTACACCAAATTAAGAAACATAATTCTGATTTTTGTGGAATATAATTGAAGGAACTTAATTTTTTTTTAAATAAATTTAAATTTCTAGAGAATATTTTGCAGTTTATTAAATATATTTTTCCAAACATTAACAATAAATTATTTTTCCTTTTTGAATGAGATATAAAGCATTCTATAATTTATTAAAGCTATATCATTTAATTTGAGACAAGTTATCAAATGAATTATGTTATCATTTACTGAATAATAAATATTTGAAATGTTTACTAGACATTATCATGATGAAGGCAAAAAGATTAGAAAATTTCACAATTATGTTATTCATTTTATGGAATTTACTTCTCTCAAGGGCACTTTTTCACATTTGATTTAATTAGTTGATCCATTTGGAATATTTTGAATTTGCCTACTTTTGAAATTTGATTTAATGAATTTTTTATTTCTATCTGCAGGTTATCAACTGGGAGACATCTTTGCGGATACCTAAAAAAGCCAACATTGCTGATGCTGCTGCAGACTTAATCCTCCAGCTGTGTAGTGTGGCTGAAGCACGACTGGGCCGTGGAGGTGTAGATGACATCAAACGACACCCCTTCTTTGCCAGCATCGACTTCAACAATGATCTACGGAAAACCCCTGCACCATACATCCCCAAAATCAAGCACCCCACTGACACCTCCAATTTTGACCCCATAGACTGTGGCAAGCTTCGGAGCACCAATTCCGAGTCCAGTGACTCTGGAGACCTCAACGAACGAGGTGCAGATAACAACAAACATCCGGAGCATGCCTTTTTAGAATTCACATTTCGTCGTTTCTTTGATGACGGTGGACAAGTATACCCTAGCCGTGCTCCGTCGTTGGATGAAACACCAGACAAGCAGAGTTCTCCTGTATACGTATAAAAAAAAAAAAAAAAAAAAAAAAATGGAAGCCTCATAGATTTTCTTTTGTGTGTGTGTGTGTGCGTGTGGAAGATTGCTGTTTTCATGATTTTTTAAAAAAAATCTTTCTTCTAGTTTCACAAGCAATATGAGACTCTTCTTGCAAATAAGCAGCATTCTTGTTATGTGATGTAAATGTGCTATAAGCTGAAATTTCTGATCAGTAACTACATGTAAAATAGTAAATTTATTGATTTTTCCTCTGTATTGATAAAAGTTTCAAAAAAATAATAATAATGAATTTGATTGCAATTTTTAAATTATTTGTAAATAATTTAAATATATTATATCTAATATAATGTTTTTTTATATTTGTAGCAGATAATATTTATAACCTTAACAGGCGTGATACAAAAGTATATTCAGTTTAGACTAAAATGAAGGGTTTTTTTATTTCAATCTATTATAAGATTAGGTTTAAAAAAAAATATTCATTTTCAATATGATCTATTTCCTCAGCCATGAATTTGTTATTTCTTTATGGGATATTAATTGATGTAAAATTAATTGTATGATTTTTGTTAACCATTTTCAATTATTTTTCCTATAAATGTTTCAGTAATGGCTAAATTTGGAATCTATTAAAACAACATTGTTGTTTTTTTTTTATATGAAGTGAAAATTGTAACACAAAAGTCTTGATTAAAAGCATTTTAAGCTTGTTTCCCTCTATAAAATTTCTCTTCATATTTCCAGTGTTACCAAGAGTTTTGTGTATTCTTAATTGTAATTTGATATGTATATATAGAAAGATATATATCCATTTATTATTTATTAATTATAGGACAGACTTGATTTGAAAATGTGTATGTGCATGGTTTGGATGCTTAATTTATCATTAATTTAAAATGAAAGTGATGAACTTATATTGGTTTTAAATGTTTGACATACATTAGCCTATTTAGAATGTGTAATAATTATAATGAAATATGAATAATATAGCTTTTTAACAAAATTGTTATTGCTAATATTTACAAAAAGAATTATGATGTGTTCTTATAAGTATCAATTTGTATAAAAGAGCCTAGATATTATTGAATTGGTATAATTTTTATATAGTGCAGCACTCTCTTGCAAAATGAAAAGGTATTCATTTCAGTTATTCTGCACATGCATTTATTTAATATATATGAGAAATTTATATATTTATTTCTAAGTAACACTTTTTCTCATGTAAACTTTCCGGTGTTTTGGCTTTTAGGGATTGAGGATTATGTCTCTGTTTAGGTGGGAGATATTTGAATACTGGTTACATTTCTATTGGTAAATTTGTTTTAAGAAATGTTATTTTACAATGAAAAATTCTACCCTTTATTTGATAATATATAATAAATTCTCATCTGTGTAATATTGTAACATCTTGGAAGTTTTAATTTGATGTAAATAAGACTCACTACATTTGAATCATGATTATTTTGTATTGTTTAGTCTATAACTATTGTATCTAGTCACTGAATTATTGTTCAGTTGATAACAAATTTATAAAGTTTTGAGTACAATTATCATTTTATGGTGAAATAAATTGTTGACTATGAAACGATCATTGTCTCCCTTAAAAGTTGATCAGAGATTATTAACTGAAGCCATATTATAATAAATAACAGATTTTTTTTTTTTTTTTTGAAAATTTTGTGATAATAGCTATATAGAACTATTTGCCTTAAATATCTCACTTGTGATAAAACAATTAGAAAGATTATTCTCAGGATGTGCCTTATTCTGTTAATTCAATTAGCATGTTCATTAAATTATGAGAAATTGAAATACAGATGTGTGATATATTTTTAGAAAAATATTGAATACGGAACTATATAAATTCAATATTTTCTAAAGTATTGAATTTATATAGTTCTAAACAAACATTTAAATGAGTGCCTTAAGAATTTTTATAGAATTCTATATTTAAATAAAATTTTTATTTTTGATTGTTTCTAGAAAATAGTATTGAAATCACTAAGAATATACTATAAAGGAGAAGATAAATCCACTTTTTTATGCACATGTGATTATAACTATCCGTCCATTAAGATTCTCTATATGTAGTTTAATTATTTTTCATTTCCATAACAGTTTTATTAAAATGAAAAAAATTGAAATTTTCAAATCTACTCATTGGATGTAGTTGCAAAATATTGCAATGATGATGTGTTTTTGTTTTATAAAAAAAAAAAAAAAAAAATTATGGTTGCTTATTGTATACTCCATAGCCTACAAAACAAGTAATCGAAATAGAAATTTTGTAATTTATATGCTTATTTCTTTCAACCATGTTGAAGTGTAATTGAATTATTTGTAATTGCTGTTATTCTTAGAGTCTTCAGTCTATATATATATAGAGAGAGAGAGATAATTTTACAATAGAACTAGCTTTCTTATTCATTTCAATTTAATATTTTCCAAATATATTTAAATTACTATTGATATTTCTCAAATAATTGTTATAATTTGATTTCATAACTTCTATAAAATTTTATTTCATATATATTTACACACACAGGTGTAGATAGCATTATATAAATATAACACCAATGTAAAATAAATTCCTTTAATGCCTATATTTAAAAAAAAAATATGATATTTATATAAATAATTACATTAATCCTGTTATGCAAAGAATATAATTTGAAATTTACCTGAATGAATATACTGTGATGTATTTTTTTAAAATGCTTGTTCCATTGTTCACATACATATATTTGTATATTGCATTATTTACAAAAAATCTGTTATTGATTTTTGAATCGATTTCTACTTTGTACTAATCTAAATTAAACAAAATTATAACTGTTATTATTTTTAAAGTATATATATAGTTTTGATAGTATTTTTATAATATATTTTAAATGTGAGGAACTAAATTGGAAGTATTAAGCAACATGTCTTTTATATTACATTTTTCATTGACTCTGTTACTTTAATGTAGGATCTGTTTTTGTTGTCAACTATTATTATTGTAATCTTATTTTATTCAATAATGAGATTTATAAAATTCAAATTTTAACTTTTATGTCACAGCGGAATTACATCAGTTTGAGAATAATAATAATGGAATACTTAAAATTCTACTTTTTTTTTTTTTTGTTTCATATATAATTCATAATGCTACTGTGATAAATGGAATTTGAAAGTCTTTTTTAATAAAAAATTTATCAAAAGAGATATGAATTTTTAGCTTGGCATGTTTACATTCGATGACAGAGTCCTTAACAAGTGCTTGCCTAGAAGACTATTTTTATATACAGACTTTTTTGCTAAGGAGGAAAAATTAGTGCTCTAGAATCCTGTTTGAAAAGACATCTTGTAAATACTGCATTACTGTTGTGTTCTCTCAGCCTTGTATAGCATTTTCATTAACACTCTGTAAATAGTGGAATTCTGATTTGTGCATTGCTCTGTGTGATTGTTTATAGAGAAAGCTGAAGGTTTACATCAAAGGGCATTGAGTAGCCTATTCTGTACAGGTTTCAAATAAAAAAAAATGTTTGTTTTTACAAATGAGTGTTTTTCTTTATTCTTATAAATTTTATTCTAAGATACATAAATATATATATATTTAAATTAAAAATCTTTGTAAATATATTGCATGAAAACAAAGATTTCAATTACAGTGGATTCTCTGTTGTATTATAATAGACTTAACTACAGACTTCATTTTGATAAGGGGAAAAAGCAATTTATTTTTTAACTTTGCACTGCTAAACTTTCTTACATTAGTAAACTAAATAATTACTTTATTACAGAAAAAATTTTTTTTTTAATTACCATACTAAAAGGTAACATTTAATTTTATTCTATAATCTGAACAAATAAATGTAATTTTGCTATTTTTTCTTTTTATTAAGTGGAACTGTAAGTAAATTCTTTTCTTAAAGGATGATAAAACTTAAATGGATAAGCTTTTATGTTAAGAATTTTTTGGAAATTTCTTATACTTACTTACAGTGCTTAAATTTTTCACTTCAAATGCTGTGCAGCATTATGTATTTATAATTTATTGAATGAAATCTATGTATCCCGCATGAAATCCAAATTGTTACTAATTTCAGCACACATGGTAACTATTTTATTGATTTATCCTCAATTAAAAAAACATTACTGTATTACTCGGTAAAATAAATTGAAGTTTTGTACTATTCTTTGACATGGAGGAAAATCAAACACTGAGAAAAATAAAGCATTCTGTTGTTTAATAAGCCTTTTTTCTCACCCCTCTTTTTTAGATTATTAAAACATTAAGAGATGTTAGTGCTATAGTTTTCATGCTATAAGAAATATATATATTTTATGAAATATCCATATAATTTTTAATAAAGGAAATAGTAATTTTGGGTTAATTAAATGTAAACTATAAAATTGTATGACACAATTTAAAAAAATGGCAACTATTAAATTATATTTGTGTTCTTATTAAAATTGAAGAAGGAATTGAAATATTTTAAAATCATATTTACAATATAGTATTTTCCCACTTATTTTATATTGTAACATTTTCAAATGAAAAATAACAGAAAAAAATTTGCTAATATAACAATCATTCAAATTTTTTTAGAAATCACTATTTAATATTTCATTTCACTTGTCAGGATATCTTTGTGAAAACTATTTTGAAATGGTCAGGACTTATTTTTTATCTCCTTCATTGTGAAAAAAAACTTCACTTGCTATATAAGTAACATGTTTACCCTAATGAAATGGAAATCAAAAGTTTATAATTTTTAATTATTTTAAGGAAAAGATAATCTGAAAATATTATGGTTTAGTTATAAAAATATTATTTTTTCCCTAATTGAGCCAAATCTATTCTTTTAACAGACAAACATAGCATTTTTATAGAATTGTAACTATATTTATCACTTAAATTATGAGAAACTTTCTAAAATTCAGCTTTATTATTAAATTATATACTCGGAGAAGTTTTATGCTAAACATCGACAGTTTACATTACAGTTTCTTAATATATTCGACCTGGTCAAATCAACTAAAAATTTTAAATTCTATAACATGGTCAATTACTATTTTGAAAATGCAGATGATTTTAATCCACATTATTTTAAAATTATATGGTTAAAACTAATTTATAAAATGATAAAATAGAAAATGTTGAACAGCCTTATTTTAAATAATTGTTACAACTTTACCATTTTCATATCCCCACAGCTTAAAACCAACTTTAACATAATACATACTGATAATATATAAGATAAACTTCACTTCTATATACACTTCTTTATTAAATTATTTTATGTTGTTCCATATGAAATGAACTTTTAGCTGACATTCCATAAAATGCATATCTATCAAAATTAAGTTAATAAGAGTATTTGTTACTTATTTTTATTTTTTATTATAAGCTATGCCCAATTGTATATTTTGTTCACATATAGGTATTGACACTTTCTTAAAAAATAATCTATTTTGTAGGGTTCCATGTTTCCATTTGTTTATGTGTGAATTTTTTTGCATGAAGTTGGAATATTTTGCTACCTATGCATACACCTACCTACATTAATACTATAATTGGGAATGATACAGATAATCCTTGAGATGATGGTTTGAAAAGTTCAAATTGGGTGATATGAGCTTGGAAAATGAACCTGTGGAAGACCTGAAAGTGTCCATTCTAATGATGTTCTGAAGGCATAAATTAAAGCTAACCCTATAACTATTAGAGAACTCGTGCTGATCTTGGAGTAGGTATAGTGACTGTTTCAAAACATCTTTCAGTGCTTGGAAAGGTGAATTTCATTGGGTCTCATGTATTGACAGATAGAAAGAAATTGCATATCAGCAAGAATTCGGCAAATGAATTGTTAATTTTAGGCCTGAATCATTACTTGTGATGAAAAGCCTTAACATGCACTCAAATCAAGCTTATATCCAAAGAACACAATGATGATAAAGCAAGAGTTATCCATTATAGCTTGTTAAGAATAGGTCAAACAAGTAATGCACAATATTACTGTCAACAAACCGATATTGTGAATCAGAAGCAACTTGGATAAATCTAAAAGGCGCTATTTTTCTCCATGATAAGTAAGACCTCATGTTCCACAAGTCCTACTCAATAATTAAAAGAGTTGAAATTTGAGGTTCTGCCTCAACCACCATATTCAATAGACTTGTCACCTACTGGCTACCAAATCCAACATTTGGAATCTTTTAAGAATAAATGCTTTTTCAACGAAGACGCTGTCATGACTGTCTTTATTGACTTTAAATCACGTTTAGATGGCAGAAATGTATTGATATACTAAATTAAATTATACTAATTAGTAAATTAAGCATATTTGAATAAAAAAATGTTCAAACAATTTTTGTTTGTGACTTTTAAAAAAGTATGTATTCTAAAATTCATTTCAACTGGAACAATGCATAAAATAAATAATTATATTTGCAGTTATTTTTTTAATTAACAAGATTTTTTTTTAATTAATTTTGCAGAAATTTAAATTAGATTTCTTTAATTTGCATCAAAACTCTTAACAAGATTTAAACTTATAAAGATATACATCCTAAAACATAAAACAAAATTAAAATATGTTAAGTATAAATAGTACTTCTTTTATTTTTGTGCATCACAATTTAATCTTGATTAAAACAATATTGATAATAAATTTCATTTTCAATTTTTTAATGTATTTGGTATCTTTATGAAATGTGAAAATTAGATAATCAAAGAAAGTAAGCGCAGCAGATTACCAGGCATTAAGAAATTTTTAAATGCGTAAAATATTTCTTAGCTTTTAAGGGTAATATTAATAATAAACATAATTATTTTTCCTTTCAAAATTTTAAGAAACATTTTAAATATATAACATTAAGTTATACACTGTCATTTACTTGCTATTACTGTAAGATGATGAAAACATTTTTATCAGCAGCTGAAAAAAGGTAAGTAAAGGAGGTAAAGTCTTACAAATCATGATTAAAGGTCAACATCAAAAATGAAATTTAATACAAGCTACAAGTAATAAAAATCTGACATATCAATGTTTTATGAGGGGAATGGACTGAATGAAGTACCAAATAGGAAGAGAAAATTTAGTTTTTAAGTAATAAAATAATCAGCATATTTGGATTTCACAATATATTCTTATTATTCAAATATTTTTAAAATTGATATAGATCACAACCTAAACTTACATAAATGACTCTATATTTTAGATATACAAATCAAGATTATAATATCTGTTGATTTAATCGAATATTGCTTAACTTCACAATATAGCTAAAATACATCATATCCTCACTGATCCAATCTAATCTTATTTTTGTTTAAAATAATTTTAGAACAGATAAAGGTTAAAACTCAGATCCAATTGATCACATTCTTTACTAGAAAGAGTTGAAGTGATATTTTGTGTTCAATAGTATTTCAATCATGCGTAAATGATTATAACAAATATTCTCAGTTTTACGAAACAAAAAAGAACATTACAGTGCATATGTTATGATACATGTTATTACAATATATTGAAAGTGACAAAAAAAAAAAAAAATGTTAGCAAAAAACGATTGCAAGAAAAGTCACAGTAATTAAATTACAGTTTGTATTGAATATTAAGCTAGATAAACTGAACATAATTATAATATATTCATATTTCTTATCAGTCAGTCATATAATCAGTATTATTTTCTAAATACAAAAAATATCACATCAAAATTAAGTTTTTTTCTTTAATTAAGTAGCTGCCATAGTGAGTAG
The DNA here is from genome assembly GCA_021605095.1 of Caerostris extrusa. NCBI lineage: Eukaryota > Metazoa > Arthropoda > Arachnida > Araneae > Araneidae > Caerostris > Caerostris extrusa. The sequence goes on from BPLR01000208.1 coordinate 54,899, forward strand.
ATGTTAAGAAAGTAACCAAGTCTTCCTTTGCAAATGAAACCTGTGCAGTATAACTCCGCGACAAAAGTCTGTAATATGAGATATTAGCCTGACAATATTTTCCCTTAAAGTTTAACATTTACATCATTGAAATCATTTGCTCTTTTAAAAGAGATAAAAAGGCAATTATGTCATAAAATGCGTAGAGAAAAGTGATGAAATTCGCATTTTAATTAAAATCAAAACATCTTAGGTTTGAGCCACATCTCTAACATACATAATTCTAAGACAAAAATCGATGCATTACAAAAAATTACCCAATTAAAAAAAAAAAATTGGTAAATATATGTAAAAAAATTTATTAAAAATTGTGCAACATGCTAGTAATGCGACTGAAACTCTTGGAAATGCTTTTAAAATTCAGATAGCAAAAATCAAAATTTGGTGAAATTCAATTTCAAAGTAAAAGCTTTCATTACCTTTTATAACCTTCAGAATACTAAGATGTATCAATTTTTCAGTCAGATCCTATATCCCAAGTTAAGCAGTTTTAAGTTGTTTTTTTAGAGTTTAGAATAGTTTTGCATTAATACAGTTAATTACTAAATTGAGTTTAAATATCTAGATAGTTGTGACCAACATTTATGATAATGTGATGAAAAAAATAGAATTAATTCATTATGTTTAAAAAAAACATAAATAATTAAAAAAAAGCTTTATTATGTAGCATACAAAACAAATATTTACACTTTACTTAATCTATCCCATCTCCATACAGAACCATCATCACAAACACATAACAGTACGGAACCGTCTTTGTTGAGACTTGTCTGCCGTATTGGACTGTTACATTTGGCATGGGTCAAAACAGTACATCTAAAACAAGATAAAGGGTATAATTTTAATAAAAATATTAAAATGCTTTATATTGTAATTTAATAAGTCGCATAAAATTAGAACTATTGAATAAGTTTAATATGATTTTTATAATAATTCACAATTTGAAAATAAACTACATTTTATCTAATTTTAAAAACTGCCTTTTAAATAATTTTTTAAGTAATAGTGAAATTAAACAGCAGAAAATGAAAATGAAAAAAATATGAAAATTAGTTAACTAGTTTATTTCACATAAATGTAAAATTTTAGTAACAGTAAAATCTCATTTATAGGAATTATGGTTATTAAAATTGCTATGTAAGGAATGAATACAAAAAATAAATCATATTCATTGCATACAAACAGTATGACAGGCAAAATAGTTGATTAAATTTACAGCTAATTTTTGAAATATGTATGCAATCAAAATAAGAATATCAATATTGAATAAAAAAAGTTATTTTATTACTTTAAAACAATTTAGCTTTAACATATTTTTTTAATTTTATTTAAAATAAATTAATTTTAAATTTAATAATAAATAATGAAAGAATGTGTGTTATTCAGAAAATTTTTTTGGACAAGAACAAATTATATTTCTATTTATAATTCTTATTATTATGTATTATCATTTTTGGATCAGTTAAACAAAAATCTCAATGTTAAACAATTTTCATAGTTTTGACACAGATTCAAATTTATTCTTAGCAAATTATGAAGATATTTCCTGCACTACAGATTTTAGCTTCTGCTTTGAGGAAATGTTATGTTCTATCGGGTTTAAATCAGATAATAGACGTTTTAATGACTTTTTAACAAATGGAACATGCAAAGCAGTATGCTTAGGACTGTAATCCTGATGAGAGTCACCCTATAGACTGAAATTTTTGACCAATTATTTTAAAATTTCATTTGAAATGTCAGTATTATTTACTGATTCATTTGCACCATTAAATAAATTCAAACTAATTTATTCCAGGGCAAGATACACATTCACATATTTGATTCATTACACTACTGAAGAATTTCCTTGTTGCCACTTCTATGATATTGGGTTGATCGAATTATTCTTTGATATTTTCCATAATATTTTAAAAATTTGTTTCAAGTTATATTGACAATATTTAGTTATTAACAAGTTATAATGCCAATTTGAATTCAAGTTTATGTTATTCAAGTTATATTTAGTTCTTGTTCATTCTGATTATAGATGATAATTTATGATTATTGAAAAAAAAAATTTCAGATGATCATAATCCCTAAATAAAAATTTTAAACTTTAAAAATTTCAATAATTTTATAATCTGTGTCAAGAAATGCAATGTTTTTATTTTCAGATTATAGACAGGGATTTATGATATTCAAAATTAAACATAATTGTAATCTCATTTCTCTTAATAATGGAATGCAATTCTTTAATTCTCTAACATAAACTAAATTACTGTTGAACTATATTTTCAACAACATCAAACTATCGGGCCGACTTTTCAATTATTTTAAATATTAACTTAAAATAATGTTCAAACTATTTATAAACAGCTAATCTTATCATTATATGCAAGAAATTAAAATTTGCCATTAAATATCTTTATTATTAAATTAGAAATATTTTTTAATCCAAAACCATTATTTTTTTTAAAAATTTTTTGAAAGGAATATCTAAATTCTCAAAATTTTCAGGAAGAAAATTAGATCAAATCCCTAGCATTGAATGCTACAAATAAAACAGCATCATTTAAATCTAGAAATTAAATTTAAGACAATTAAGAGCCTCACAAATAGTCATTTAAATAATACATATTGTAAGTGTTTGTATGGAGAAATTAAGAACTGTATTTCACAATTCATTGTTAGTCACCAAATCTCCTTTATAAAACTGTATTTTGAACATATATAAATAATATTACCAGAAATTTGTCTAAGGTGTTTATACACAAAAATATGGTGAAATTAACTAATTAATGAAGACATTTAATGTGTACCTTGCCATTCCAGGATCCTCAACATCTAAATCCCAGACATAAGCTTTACCGACTTGATTGCCCAAGGCTAAAATCTGTAAAAAATAGAGAGAAAAAATTAAGCAAAGTTTATGAAAATATTTTTTCTTAATATGAATACTTACTTTGTATTACAGATGATCTACTATATGAAAATAGAAAAGATATATACATATTTCTTTATAGTTAACATCAATTTATTATGAGGTATGCTATCTCTAACCAATCCCTTATTTTTGACTATTGTAAGAAATGGGCAATAGGAATTTTTTAAAACTGACACAGTTTTGTAAACAAAAGAATAAAACAAAACAAAATTACTTCAATTATTGACATTTATAAATAAATTGAATGCGCTATTGTTATTACTATTGTGGTTGCATATTATTGTAAATAAATTCCCAAATTAAAAATAGAGTTACAAAACATTATTGCTCTTCAACAAATTTATAATTGTTTAATTTATTTCTCTTTAGGCATAAAGATGATAAATCATAGCTACAATCCTACAAATGAAAGTGACTTGTTAAATTTAAAAATAATTTACTTTTTGTTCAGCATCTAATGAAAATCTCATGAACCAGATACCACACTCTTTGAATTCATAGCGTTGAATGATTGTAACTGAAGTGTCTGAATTTGAGATTTGTGCTTGATCCAGCTGTCCTGGTTTCCAACAGATAATGCAATTTTCACAAGACTGAAATGATACAATAAATATGAAAACATCTAATTACATACATAAATAAACAAAACCAACAACAGAAGATAAGAGTTTAAAAAATATTATCAAGAATTTGAAATAAGTTTAATAAATTATAAAAAATAATCTCGAACAAATGAATATATATTTCTCAAAATTTCGTACAAAAAGAAATTAAAAGAATTCTTGATTATTTCAGTATAAATTGAGATTAGAAATGAAGTTTCTTATAATGTAGAAGACAAGATCTCAAGCTAAAATTTAAGAAATAGAAAGAATTTATTTTATAAGTTAGTTTCATGTTGCATACAGCAATAATAATCATAATAATTTTGGAACAAATGTTCAAATGTTATTTGCAAATTTAATGATTTTAGATTGTGAAATATAATTATACATTAAAGCATACTTTGAAATACAAGTCCATGAAACTATTCTTTTCTTAAAAAGTTATTTAACAGGTACTGTATTTCTGTATACATACATATTATTTTTTTATTATATATTAGAATAAAAATTACAACTTTGATATTGAGATTAATGCAAAAAATATTTTTAATAAGTAATTAAATAAATAATTATTATCTATCACTGGAACATATTTCTACAAATTAGAATCAGTTAAAAATCATTTTTAATCATAAAACGATGTTTTTTTTTTTTTTACATTATAATGTAAAAAAAGTGTGTAGTTGTTAAAATTAATGTTTTGTACAATAGTGTATATATATTTTTAATAAATAGCAATAAATCTTAAATATAACTCAAAACATTATATAAAAAAAAATTCAGATTTCATTATATTTTCAAAAATGTATTTAATGACTTAATTTTATTTAAATATATTTGAAGTAATATTATGACTGAAATATATCTTTATAATAATGAATAATAATAATAATAAAAACTTAAACAAAATTAATTCCACTGGATTAAATAAAGAAAATTTTAATGTACAATGGCATTTCAATAAAAATATTAAAAGTATTTATTGCTTTAAATATGGTTTGATTTTTCAAATAATTAATTTTATTTCAAATAATCATCAAATGTTTTCTGTATTAACAAGCATTGTTAATATGACAAAATATAAATGTTGTGGTTGCTATATAACTATGAAAAGCTAAATAATAAACTAATTGGACACTATTATTTAAAAACATTAAAAAAATACAATTTCATTATCTTAAATCTGATCCAACATTTTTTTATAAGGAATAATATATTTATAAAAAGGATTTTTAATGGTGACAGTTATATAATTCTACATTTAAGAAACATTAATGCAGATTTATTTAAAAATGCATTCCTATGTGTGTTTTTGTTTGAAAATTACTGGGTTTTTAAGGTGATTAGAAAAAATATATATAAGGGAGAAAGAGGAAGAGTCTCTTTAAGCAAAAGAGTGAATTCTCTAATAACAGAAGTAACATAAATGATTCAAGTTTACAGAAAAATCTTTTGACTTAACAATGAAATTAATATCTTCAAAAAATATATTTCAAATTGTCTAAATAAAACCTCTTTTGACAAATTCTTACTTTTGAAAGAACAAGATTACCCATCCATCGAACACAATCCACATAATTCATGTGAATATCACGAGTGGTGAATATTGGGAAATGCTGCTTCAAAGTGTTAAAACGGCCTGTAAGAGAGACATGAGCAGAATTACGTGAATACATGAGGAAGAATTTTAAATTTCAGATATATGAAAAATAAATTATTGGATACAAGACCTTTATTTTACATTAAATTACATACAAAAGGAATGATTTAAGAATTCATTTAAAAGTTAACTACGTTTGACATTTTAAAAATCTATTCTTAATTAAAATAATGAATACCGATTAGTTAAAAAAAAGAAACGAAGAAATAAACATCATTCAGTCAATTTCATTATCAAAACTCAGGAAGTTTAGGTAATTGAGTAAAAAAATAATTTATATAAAATGTAGTCCTCTTAAGATGTATAGTTACTTGAATTTACTGCAATAAAAATTTAAGTCGTTTTAACAAATTCTTCTCAATAAAATAAAAAATCTAAGATGCTTTACATTCCATTTTGAACACATATGAAAAATAAGCTTTAAAGATATGTCTATTAAAAGAATACTCTTTTTAATACTTAGTTGTTTCTGAATGAATTTATTATAAAAGCTGAACAATAAGCTTCTACTGTACTATAAAACTTTCTAAGAAAACTTAGCATGTAAATTCAAAATACTGTAATATTATACTTTAAAAATAAGTTACGGGTGGTTACTTTCCTGATTAAGAAGTGTAAAACATATTTTAATTTAAATTAATAGTATAGTAAAAGTTAAATTTTAACTTAAATATGCAAATGATTTCATTAGGAGGAGCTTTTCAAGTATAAAATTCAATAAATGTAAAGAAAAATACAGTTAAAAGTTCTCTAAATGTTGGTAATCAAAATTTTGATGTTTATACTGATTTCAACAAAAAAGTAAAATAAAGAAGACTTATTTTCAACTAACAAAACAAATCCATGACTAGCAAATAACAATATTATAATCATTAATAAATTCCATTTTCATTTTTAAAAGCTTCACAAATGTAGAATAACACATCCTATAACGGTGGCTATCTATAATGACATATCCAAAAATGCAAGGAATACAGCTATAAAGCACTTTTGCATATCAAGCTAATTATAAACAAATTACAGCTTTATAATTTGCTTGATATGCAAGTCCTAAAAGACAAATGATAAAGAAAAAATTCTCACTACAGGTTATATGCAAATTTTGGTGCCAGTTAAGCTACTTTTAAGGCAGGTAGTATTGGAATTGTATTTTAACACTGCTTTTCTGTTTAAGTTTAATTATACATCATAAAAAAATCAGTCATAAGAATATGTATTCAAGTTTGATAGAGGAGAATTGAGGCTCAATCTTTCAAACAATTAGTATTTATGAAGGTGAGGAAATAAATTGACTGACAATGAAATCTAAAGCTGAATGAGATTACAGACCACTTAATCACGATTATTATGGATCATAAATTAAGAAAAATTTTCAAGAATTAAGATGCGTTGCACAACAATTTATGTTTATACATATAATTTAACATCAAACTACAGCAGCAAGAATTTTTCCAAAATGTTCATTGCTAGGATAACCTCGAACCAATAAGTGTATACATTGCATAGGTACCTAGAACTTCCGCATGGGGGCAAATAAAAAGCACATGTCTTAAGACAAATTTCAATTCTCCCTATTATACTAAACAGCATATTCAAAACTGGTGCCACTGTGTGACTCTTACATTACACTTTGCCATTATCCTCACTAGAAGTCTTAGTATAAGATGCGTTTGATTCAAATTCCATATCCGCATGATATATTAACAGTCACTAAACATTTCTGAAATTTTAACCTTTGCCCTCTTTTATAGTCGCTTGTCTGAAGTCATGATTTCAGCAGGACAAGGCAAGACATGAATGTAACAGATGATCACCCAAGAACCAACATACCACAATCTGCAACCATATCAAATGTGATGATGTTACTGAAGCAACATTAGCTAACATGCCCGAACACACAATCAAAGCCACTTTTCAGCCTATTTGTACAAGAACAATCCTATAATTTCACTTTTGTACCTAATGCTATTTATAATAAATATGGTTTTAATACGAATTGTTTATAGCATAGCATTTTGGATGGCCAGCATTGTATATTAAAATGTTAAAGAATAAAATATATATATATTCACTTGTTTGTTTTAGAAGGGTTGTATTCATAAGATTCTTTTATAGCAGTCTGAACTTTCTCTTCATTTATTTCCCATATTTTCAATGAATGATCCATTCCACAAGAAACAATTTTGTGACCTAGAAGATCAAAGTCCTGAAAAAAAATTTAGATGTCCTTTATCTTATTATTTAATAGACATTATATGCATGCATTTATTTATTTCTATTTTATAATATTAGATAAGAAAGCAAGTTGTAGACGAAAAAAGCACAGTAAAGAAGTTCATATTGTTGTGAGACGTTTATACATGATAATTAAAACTTATCATTTTAAGGAACTTGAAAGTAGAAACATGTGAATTCTTTTTAACTTTGTATTTTTATACTTGAATACTAGGTAATAATAAATAATTTATAACTATTTATGCAAATTTTGATTACATCTAAACACTTTGCTAAATAAGAAAATATTAAAATGGGAGCAAAATAAATGAAGAATTAAAAATGATTCTTCAATATATGTCAAAACTGAGTATTGATACACGATATCGGAACACATATCTGTTGAAGTCAACGTACATTTATATATTAAAGTATGCATTTATAGTAAACAGCAATTTATTGTTTTTCTTTAATATTAGTAATATATAAAAAGTTTTTTGTACAAAGAATAGTTAACTAAAATTTTTTTTTACCTTTTTTTTGCCAAAAAGTGAGAATGGAATTAAAGATATTAAGAAGAATGAAAGTTTGCAATACTTTGCAGCCCAGAATTAAAATTTTGTAGCTAATTGAATAAAAAACAACAGTGCAACAATTCTATTAATGATTTTAACATAAATTCACAGTGTGTATTACTGAATAATTTTCTGATAGGGACATAGATTTAAATTAATAATTAATTGTTCAAATAGTTTACAAAATACTATTACACATACAAAATACTATTACGATGACTCTACAATTTTAGATTGAATTTTCTAGAAGATTTCATAAGAACATATTTGCTTAACTTTTACTAAGAAATCGTTGATTCTGATTTATAATTCTTTTTTCTCTCTCTCTTATTTACTAAGAACCCATTTCTTAAATTAATAATTAATTGTTCAAATAGTTTACAAAATACTATTACATAAGATGACTCTACAATTTTGGATTGAATTTTCTAGAAGATTTCATAAGAACATATTGCTTAACTTTTACTTATAAATCTTTGATTCTGATTTATAATTCTTTTTTCTCTCTCTTATTTACTAAGAACCCATTTCCTCATTGAGAAAATGTGATTTTTTCTTTTTTCACTACAAATAATTTTGTTGAGTATTGTTGCATGATCCTGGTGTTGAGAAAACAAGACTAAAAAGAGAAATGAGAAAAAAAAAAACCAAATAAGCAGAATGTAGGAGAGAGTCATGAAGGTCAGATGAGATAAAAATGTAGGCCTCAGATGATATAGGGAAGTTCAGGATTGGAGATCAACAGTTCAGGGTCTAAAGAGATCCGAGATTGGGAAGGACTAGAATGATTCAATGAAGTGTTCGAGAGGCATGTTTTTGCTTTAGAAATTTAGTTTTTAATGTATGACTCATTTGTAAATATATATAAATAAACATATTATTGTCTAAGCCTTTTGAGTTGAAGTTTCAAATATTCCATTTTGAACAAATCTGCTGAAATCTTGTATCCATACTGTTGCATAGATGAATTATAGCATCTTCTAAAAATCTTCTCTCACACTAAATGACATTTAAAAAAATTGGAATGGGAATAATAGTATGTAGAATGAAATTAAAATATAAGTAACCCCAAGAATGTAAACATTAAAAAATTTTATTGATCCTAATCATTTAACAACTTAAATTTAAAAAGTATTGAAATCTCCAATCATTTAACTTTCAATACTCTTAAGATAATTTCTAATGACAGAAGAAATTAAATATGTGAAAAATGAGTTATGTAAAAAAGATACAAATAATCAAGAGGATTTTTAATTCTTTACAGAAGCAATATTATGAGTAGGAAGTCACACAAAAATATTAATAATGAATAAAATATTATCTTATTTTGAGGCTTTTTAAAAGAACAATTTAATTTCATCAAGTATATAAACACATATGGCAGATCAAACACAAAAAGTACAACATTGTTTTAAATATTCTACTGTAAATGTGTGTGACAATGTTGTACATATTTCTTTGCAAATAAAACTATTATTGACCAGCATGTCTGCCTCTTCATTTTAAGATTATATTAAAGTGTTATGAACAGTACTGTATTTTCCATTAAAATAATAGTGATTTTTTTTTCCTTTCTTTAATTGGAAAACTTATACTATGAACATCACTACCACGAAAAAGCAGTGAGAATAATTGTTCTGAATGAACATACTGCCATAACATACTAACAAATATCAGAAACTGAAAAACGCATTTAGGATCAGCATTAGTAATAAGTATTATTAATAAGCACAGAAGAATGGGAGACATAAATATCAAGCAGTAAAAAGTGCAATAGGGGAAAAAAGGTCACATTAAGAGAACATGATGCCAGAAAAGTTACATATATTTTTTTTAGTTTAAAAAGTAAAATTGATTTCATTAAAGACTTTAGTTCCCCTAAATTAAAAAATTTTATTCTTCTGGAATTGATGTGTACTATGCTTAAGATTCTTTGAAGCCAAAGAAAACAAAGAAAAATCTTTTAATCTTTTAAATCTTATCTAATCTTTAAGTTTGTTGTTGCAGGTTCATAAAATCATAATGTAACAAGAATGATTACAGCTCCGCATTTAATTCTGCATTTTACCTTGAAATGTATATCAAATAACAAAAGCATGCAATTCCTTCCATGTAATTCACCATTTAAAGCATATGTATGTCAGATTTTTAAAAAGAAATATTATTCGCAATATTTCATACAAAAATATTTTGTAATAAATGATAGCCATAAAATTAACTTTGAAATTTTTCCACTGAACTGATTCTGATTATAAAGAAAGAATCATTAAAAATTATAAAAAGAAACTTCTAACTTGGTATAAAATAAAAAAAAATATTTACTGCACTTAGAACTTCATCTCGGTGGCCTTCTACACCACCAAATATTGCAATGCACTGATCTGTTTTGATATTCCACAAGCGTAGAGCATGATCTACATGAATATAAATAAAAAAAAAAAAAAAACTTTGAAATATGAATATAATAAATGATATGAATAATATGAATGATATTATAGTCATACATAACTTCCTTTTTACCTTTACTGACAGATAGTAAAATGTTACATTCAAATGGATGAAATTTTAATTCATTTATGGCATTTCCATGTCCAATATAATGCTAAAAAAAAAAAGAATAAAAAAAATTTCTGATAAAAATGATTAAGATATAAACAAAATATGCAATAATAAAATGGTCTAAAACAATCAACCTTGAAATATTTACTCTTTATACTAATAACACTAATTTCTAAATTCTTATTAAAATTAAATTATTTTAAAAATTTGGATATTTAACAAAATAAATAAATAAATAAATAAAAGGGCAAATAAACATATTAGATGAAGAGAAAAATTCAGAACATTTTAGAAATTTAAAAAATTTAGTAAGGAAGTGGAAAAATTATTTATGGTGGTGAAGAGTAATATATTAATAAAATACAAATTTAAAATATTAATAACATTTTAACAGTATATGTTCACAATCAAATTATTTATTATATTTGTTTCTATAAAAAGTAAAAAGATAGAATCACAATACAAAATGAAACATTTGTCTTGAATCATTAAAAAAATTTTTCAAATCATCACTAATATAAAGATGGCAAGAAAAGCAAGACGAATGTTATGTTGTTGACATAACCAATAAATCTTATTGTAACCAAAAACACCATAAAAGCAAAACTCTTACTCCATTCATTAATTCTTACCCCTTCTATTGGTGATCTTAAGTGAAGGCTGAGGATTGTTCATACCTTTTTGACTATTTTTAAAGGGAATATCTCTGTTTGGTGTAGATATCCAAATTTTATTTTATTTATTTATTTATTTTCATGTAGCAGAATATAGCAAGAGACAAACTTTGCAACAAATTCCCCACTCCTGGATCTGTCACCTAGCTTAATTCATTTTCTGACAAGGAACTACCTGAAAAGTGTCCTTGAACAAACATTTTACACACAATATTACTCAATTCAATCATTCTAAGCAACTTTATGGAAAAATTCAATTCAATTGAGGTCTTAAGTAATTTATTAGGGTCAATGGAATCAAATGCTGCCTTATAATAAAATGAACTTAAATACATGAGATTTTTCCAAAACCAAAAATATTGCCAATAATTTATCTAACCAGACATAAACCCACAATATAGTAGTAACCGAATAATATCATTTACTACTGTGTCCAAAAAGACCAATTTTCAATTTAAAATTCCCGGGGCTTATGGAATTTCAATTTTCTTCTTCTTCTTTTTTTTTTAGGTTGCCGACACAGTCCTTGACATCTGTGAGAAGCTACAACTGATTCCGGCATTTTTGAAATGTCTGAATCAATTGAGCAAAGAACTTGCATTAATTTTGTTTGCTGAAACGTATAGAATGTTGCAGAAGGCATAAGGGAGTAAGTTTTGCCTTTTGAAAGAAATCAAAGAAATACATCTATTATGAATAAAAAATGTTTAATTATAAAATATACATCACATCTTTTCAAAGTGATATTGATATTTTCAAAAGTATTAGATGTAGGTAATTTTGCATCAAAAGATGGATGGATAGACATACAGTAGGCCACAAAATTGAGTATACACCTTAGAAACTTAGAGACTTTTGCAATTACAAATTAAATATTGCTTTAAGATGATTGAATTTTTACCTTATATACTTTAGTCTATGCTTTACCGTACTATACTTATAAAATAGTTACATTTATTTATTTTTTACGAAAAAAATGAAAGATCTGAGACGAGAGGAAAAACACCACCACAAAAATAAGTATACACCTTTATTAATTTCCTTTTAACGTACAAATTAATATTTTGTTGCATAACCTTTTTTTTGCTTGAATTACAGCTTGTAATCTTCTAGACATAGATTCTACTAGTGTTTTAGTGGTTTCAACAGACATTTTAGCCCATTCTTCTCTCAGAACCTTCTTGAGAACTTCCTTGCTTGTGATTTCGTGCTCATGTACAACTTTCTCTAATTGCGACCACAAATTTTCGATGACGTTTAGGTCTGGAGACTGGGCTGGAGTGTGTAATTGCTTCTTGCAATGGTACAGCAAATATAACTGCACAATCTTCGCTGTATGCTTGGGGTCGCTGTCCTGCTGGAATATGAAGCTTGACCCAAACCCCAACTTACTGGCACTTTTTTGAAGTTATCATTTAAAATCCCCAAATATACATGCTTGTCCATAATACCATCGATAAAAACAAGCTCTCCAACTCCTCCAGCCGACACACACAACCCCTAACGAGGACAGATCCACCTCCGAACTTGACTGTCTTAATGGTGTTTTTAGGTGCTAGTGCTTTCCCAGCTTTTCTCCATATTTTAAATCGTCCATCGCTTCCGTAAAGATTAAAATTACTTTCATCAGAAAATATTACAGTGTTCCAGAAAGAAATAGGCTTTAAACGATTTTCTTTGGCGAAAATCACTCTCTTTTGTCTATACCCATACTTGATGAGTGGCTTTCGTATTGGTATGTGCCATGAAACCCATATTGGTGAAGGGTACGTCGAATTGTTTAAACTGAGATCTTTTTCCCGATTGTAGAAGACATCGATAAAGCTAGTTTAGAGACACTCACCCTCGGATCTTTCTTTACTGAGTGAATGATCTTCCTCTTCGCTGTAGTACTCAGTATTTCTTTACGTTCATTACCAGGAATATTGGCCACAGATCCAGTTTTTTTATACTTCTGTAGTATTTTGGACACAACCATGAGTTACACCAATCAACGAATCGATTTCTCGAAGAGATTTGCCCTCTTTTTCGACCATTTTACAACCAATAAACGCTCAGATTCAGTAGTTTCTCTACCAGAGCTCATTTTACGATTTTTAATGAGAAAAATACTATTTAAAAGCGTTGAAGTGCAATAGCACGTGTTATAAGCAGCAGCTACTCCTGAAACTCTTTAAAGAAAATTTGAAACTAAAAAAAGTGGTGGCATAATTTAGAAATATAAGAAGTGTATACTCAATTTTGTGGCATGGTTTTTTTATCTTTTCTTCGAATCGCTTAAATTTTTTTGTAATAAATAAGTTAACTATAGAATTGTGCTATTATAGGATGGTAAAGCTGAGGTTAAAGTATCTAGGATAAAAAAATTTATCTATTTAAATCAATATTTAATTTGTAATTGGAAGAAGTCTAAAAGTTTTAGAAGTGTATAATCAATTTTGTGGCTCACTGTAGATTCAAATCAAGGTCTATTTATTAAGCTTATAAAAAATTTATGAGGAAACTAATGAAAAACATTTTGAATAAACTGAGAGATGTTGTTCTCATTGATGTTTACACACAATATATGACTATGACATTTGACAATGACAAATGAATGCAAATGTTTATTATTGCCTCTTGCATTTAAATACAAAAAAACGAATTGATGGATGGATAATAAAGGCTTCTCTTCTCTATGAATAGCTCACAGAAGTTAGCAGTTAATTATTAAAAAACTTAAGAAAACAAATTGTTTTAAGAATATTACATCCCTCTTTAAATAAAAACAAAAAAATTAGCTAACCTAGATGGATTGACAGAAAAAAAAAAAGATATTTTGACACATGATTTACATGAAAAATAAGGAGAGTCTTTACTGGCTGAAAATTTACCATTTTTAATGCTACCCTCCATTTTGAAATCAAACTAATTTCCTTATTGTCAAACTAGGTTTTTTAATCATTGTATCAACTCACAAATTCCTTATCTGTCTTTTGAGATGATTTTGCAGAAATGTTTGACTGTATTTATTGTTTACAGTTAAAAAAAAAAAGAAACAGTACTAGATTGTAGGATATTTTACATTAACAAAAGATTTGGAAAGAAAAAGAACCAACCTTGATTGTTTTTTGAACTGCAGGACCAATAATACGAATGACCCCTCTAGTTCCAGCTGCTGCTAGAAGAGGATGGCCCGTCACATCATCGTAAGACCAAGCACAGGTGTAGAAGTTCTCATCTGTCTGCACAAGAAGTTAAAAAAATTTCCAAATAATAAAAGCTAATTAATGTCTTTGTTCACTCTTAAAGAACCTTTTCAACCAGAAATAAACCATGGCAAATTAATGCACATGCCAAAATATAATAGATAAGATGTTAGTAAATAAATTATATTTATAATTTAGTAAGGAGACAGTAAAAGACAATTAAATTAACTTGGAAAGATGATTTCAATAACATAAAAAATTTAAAGATTTAATATTTTTAAAAACTATTTGCCATAAAACCCCTTAAAGCAGCATTCACATCAACAAGTCAACTAGTCACAAACCTCAGGAGTCACATGCTGAGACTTGTGATTGGTCGGCATTTTATGCCTCACCGACTGATGCCGTTGTGGTGTGAATCCAGCTTAACTACTGGCACTAAACTAATCCCCAATAACATTAGTTAGATAGTCCTTTTAAATTAACTCTTGGCTTGAATTAAAATCCATATAAAATGTATTTTTAAGGTACATGATAATAAATAAAATATACTTTATATACAAATATTAAGGAATAAAATTAATATATAATACAAAAATTTTTATGACTTTCACTAAGTTAATAAGTGCAATTTAAAGATATTTTACTTTTAGAGAAAATAATCATGATTATATATATAAATATGGAACTATTATATCTGATTTTTATCTTTAAATTAATATCTAAAGCATTTGATTAGCATTGTATCTACTTTGTATATTAAAAAAATATTTAGAAAAATCTTTTTATTACAAAAGTTTTGAAATATTAGTTACACAATATTAAAAATATCACAAGATAAAGGATACATCAGGGTCAGCATATGCTTGAATTAATTTCAGACTTTCTTCGGCACATTCGTAAATAGTCACCTAAAAATAATAAAATTTAATCAAAAAAATTAAAATACATATATAAAAAATTTAGAAAAAGAATAATTTAGAAATCAACAAAAATTGTTCTAAAATTCGTTTCAGCAAAATCGAGGTTTAAAAAAAATGGAGACATAAAAAATGTTGTATGATTATTTGATTCTGGATCAGAAATATGAAATAGTTGTAATAATATAACATAAAAACATACATCAAATACATGTCAGTAAAATAGTCAAATTCGTATAAAAAAAATCAAATTACTAAAACAATAATTGTTTCAATGAATCAAACTTATAAAAAAATAAAAAATACCGCAAACTATATTGATTCAAGATTAGAAATGTTCAATTGTAACATAAACCATGTACGTAATATCTAAACAGAACAAACATTACAATAATAAATAAAATGTATACAAACAAGTAACATACAAAATAAAGGTGAAAAATTAAGTGTACATAGGAAATAAAAAAAAACAATGCTACTAGATAATTGGAAATTGGATTCAAGTCTTTTCTTTAAATATCTATTAATATATTCTGATAATAAAAGTAATTTTTAACACTACAAAAAAAAAAAAAGAAAGGGGGAGAGGTATTAATAAAAATTATATGCATGTTCAAAGACAGCAGAGAAAGATAATGTTATGTTATCTATAACATTGTGCAATTAGAAAAGCTCCATTATAGCAACATCAAATGCACATTTTTTTGCATTTTATATTTTTCAAAGTAATTGTACAGTTCTAGCTATTTTCTTTATTAATCCTGATTAAGTTATATTTTATTTTAATTGCTATTTCTAGAAAAATAAAAATAATTTCTTTCCTTCTTTTTAGTACATACAGTGACTAAAAATGGTTCTGCACTTTTGAAAAATTATGGAAAAAACAATATAGCCTGGAAAAATCAAATATAAACTCTAATATTTTTTTCATATTATTCCCATGGCATTTTCATATCATTCAACTGAATAAACTGTAAACAATTTTTTAAAACATATTGACTCATCTTCTTTTAATAGCAATAAAAATGCAAGGAGGCAGAAAAAAACAGCACAGAAGTGATTGTACACCAAAACATTTTCAAAATAAAATAATTGTTCTAAAAAAATATTATTCTATAAAAAATTAATAAATCATAAATAAAATTATCACCTGCCACCTTTATCACCTTTTTTGTGCATTTTGGTGACATTTAAAAAATGGTTAGGCTTTTGATTTTTTTTTTTTTTTTGCTTTACTTCATTCTCCTCAAATTGTTACTAAAAATGGCTCATAATTGTAAATAGCCAATGAACAGCATTCAAAATTTTATTATATTTGATCATAGTAACAGTAAATCAGTTTGAGATAAATTTAGTAATTTAAGGACATTTCCATTCTTCCAAACAAAATTTTGTAAACATATTTTTTTTATTACGTTCTTACAATATTTAATGTCGTTTTGTTACGAAACATTAAAGATATTTTAAAAAATATATCATTCTGATATATTAATTTTTATTAATGGATAGAACAGTATTTCATCAAATTTATAAATGTACAAACACTTTTGTAAGAAACTGTATGTCATCCCGTTTCTGTACCGATTCTTCAATAGAAAATTTCTTACTTAAACAAAAAAATGAGCGTAAAAGAAATAGATCAGAATTAAAAAATAAATATTTTTCATTAGTAGCAAATATCTTTTCCTAAGGAAAATGAGGAAAAGATAAATTGTTAAAATAAGTGAACAAATGAATTTTTAGTACTTAAACAATTGTTAATTTATTACCAATTAATAGTATTAATTAATTTTCTGCAGAATTTTGATGTCACTATGGCTAGAGAAGTTAAAAATAGGAGAACTGCATTCAAGTAGGTTTCATATAGTTGAATTTGCAATTTGAATGAGATGCCAGGATCAAAAACCCCAGTAATTAGCTACTATTTCTTTAATTGCATTTGACTTTTTAACAGGTTTCTTTTTCAAATGTAGTAAGTGTTGTTTGAAAGTGATGTCAAGAAGTCGGATATGCTGTTTTCATGGAATACTGATGCTTGATTCTCCATGTGTTGAGTTTGTATTCGCTATTTATTTGAAAAATTTACAGCTTGTCATTTTCCAGATTGAAAAGTGAATTTCTAAGTTTCCCGCATTTCAGTGATTTTTTTTAAAAGTAATTGGAAAATTGAAGAGAACTTTGTTCCGACTTTTATCACTACCAAAAAAAAAATGTCATCTGTATGCATAATCAGCATTCAGTGTTAGTGAGGAAGATATAAAAAAATCCTGCATGTAGATTGTGACTAGGAAAACACTTTACACATTGCCTTGTTGGACTCTGCAAGTGGAGAATAGTTTCATCAAAACAGAGTTTTACCCTTTCATATAAAAATTCCTGTTATTGATGAAATTAAAAAAACCACTTTGCAGAGATGCCCTTATTACTAGCTTGTAAGATTTTATATAGTAAACCATCTCTCCAAACAGAATCATAGGCTGAAGATACCTCCAATTAAGTAATATGAAATAATTTTTTTTACATTTTTAGCTTTGATAATTTTATGAAGAAGAAGCAACAACAACTAGTGCATACAATCTTATAATGATTGAATGAGGAACTGAGAAATGAATAATTCTCTCAAGTGCAATCCGTCAAAAAATTTTACACAAAGCAGAAGTTAAAGCAATTAGTTGATAGGAGGTAATGAAAGTTCTATCTTCACTTGGTTTAAAAATTAGGATGATTTGCTCACTGAAGCCCTTTTGTGGAATATTGGCAAGTTTTAAATGCTATTAAAAATATGACTAAAGCAGATCAAGATATTAATTGGAAAGAATTTCAATGAATTTAACTGGAATATTGCCGCCAGTCAAGAGGAGTTTTAGGAGATTCATTTTAGGAGATTTTCATGTAGCAACTTGTTAATTCACTGAAAGTGAAAGGTTTGTTATAATGATGAAAAATTATTCAGAAAGATCAAAGGAAATAAATTTATGAATGAATGGTTTATTAAGATGAGATGCCAGAAGATTTGCTTGTTGAATGGAATATGTGATGGCATTAGGGTTACTACGAATGATTTTGCTGCTGGTAAAATGATTATTTCTGTTGTGAATAGTTCTGATAATGTTATAAATTTTGCCATTATAGTGAGAAGAAACACAAACCTAATCCCCATTTTTTTTTTTTTTTTTTTTTTTTTTTTAAGTTGAGAAATTAAGTGCCAAAGTTAGGCAAGTATGCAGATAATACAGAAGTCCTACAAATAAAGAAAAATTTAGTAAAAAGAAAAAAATTAGGCCATAAAATGTCTGCAGCTTTAAGTATTATTGAGTTGAAAGGATAATTGGATAGGGAATGCTCACTGTAAAAAAGACTTACTCACTGTAGTAAAGTGAATGAAGAAAATTAAATTTGGGGATATATCTGTACTGGCAATGGAGAGATCAATAAGAGACAAAAAGATGGAGTAATATGAGTTGAGCGGCTGGTATTTAGAATGTTTAAATTATTATTGATTATCTAATTGATCAAAGTTTCAGAACTATTAATTGAATGGGATGATGTGAATCAAAATCACTGTGAATGATGCAAGCAGAGCAGTTTAAGAGTACATTGCATCCAACAAATCAATGGGGAAATAGCATTTGGGACAAAAAAGAATGGCTATAGTAAAGGTTTGTTGATGTATTTCGTCTTCTGAGGGAAGGGGGAGGGGATTAAGAATAACAATGTAGCATGGTATAGTTGAATCAACAGCTTAAAAATCTTCCTTTATGTATTGTCTGGTCGATCTATTCTATAAATTAATTTTCATGGTAAATAAATTGGATCTTTAAAATTGAGAAAAGTTTCCTGTACAACAAAAACAGAAGTAAAAAGAGTTTTTGGTTCTGATGCTGCAAAAATGTTATAAAATGGAATGCGAGATAAAACATGTAAACAGAAAGTAAGAGGAATGTGAAGAAAATTAAAAAATAAACATGGAGAACCTAAATGACTTTACACCTCATAACAGATTGTGTTTTGATTGGTATAGATAACATTGGACGGAGCACGTGTTTCACCAAGTCGTTACTGTACTGTCAAAATACTGCAGAACTTCAAAAGACGATTTTTTTGCTTTTAAGTTTTCTTTATATTTAAAAGGGTGAATGAAGTCATACTGATGAAAGGAGAGTTTCTTCATTGCTTAGCTGAGGGAGGATAGGGCTGCAGCTATATTCTCTATCAATATCTTGATCGATTCTGGAAATGAGAAGACTTGCGCATGACATATGTCTTTAATCAAACATTGACTGATGTATTAACACTTCAGTAAGATCTTTTATAATAAAAATTAGAAGAGGAGGTATGATTGCTTGAAGTTTGGATGAAAAGGTGTTTTTCTTTGGAATAAAATATAGCCTCTAGCTTTTATGAATGAATGATGGTTGAAGTTTTAAATTTAAAAAAAAAATGTCCCTCACTGCAGTTAGCACTTAAGAATTTTGGCTGGACATGAGACAATATGATGCAATCACTGAAAAATTCACAAGTGATGGGATTTTTGCATGTTGCAGTAGGTGTGTGAAACATAATTTTAATCTACTAAGTTATAAATAGGAAGCCATTCTTCAATGTTATGCATTGATTTCTAATGTTAATATTGAATGTAAAACCTTAAATTTCTGTTTGAATGACTTTTTTCTCTCTAAAAAAGCATGCAAATTATCTTAAGCAGATATAAAAGGGGTTACTGTATTTTTATTAGCAGATTTTGTAATTTATCACTTTTAAATAAGAAAAACAGTTACATATTATAAAACTATTCTGGATATGTAAACTAAATAGTGCATAAACAAAGAAATCCATTAAACAATTAATTAACAGTAGTTTTCATTAAATGAACATTTTTTTAACTAATACTCACCCTATTACTGCCTACAGTTGCAAAAACATTTTGTCCATCCTTTAAGTATGGATTGAATTGAACGCCAAATAAAGGTTGCCCATGATCTTCCTAGAAAGGGAGGAAAAAATTGTTAGAATGAAAGTACAAATTTGTTCCATGATTAGTTCAACTGGTCTTATAAATGAATAAAATCAAAATAGTTTTCTTGGAAACATTGCTTATAAAATATGTACCTATAAAAAAAAGGTAACAAAAAAATTAGTTTAAAAAAGTAGTAATTCTTTACTAAAATTATTTTTTTTTCATCTACTAGGGAAAAAAGCATTTTGTGTAAAAATTTCAAATGTATTAAATTATTATAGAAGATGTCTCTTTCAGAGAAATGTTGAATGCTTGTTATTAGGAATTTTTTTTTTTACTAACAGTTATTGAAATGTTTGTGTTCCTTTCTCTACTCTTCTTAAATATACGATTTTTACCCCAACTCCTTCAATCATTTCAAAACTTTTACCCCAATTTTGTAGTCCAATCATTCTCAAAAATCTGGCAGGTGTGAAGTCTATAGATGTCAGATTAGAGATAATCTACTGTATTGTTTTTATATACATGCCATAAAACTTACAAAATGATTTTCAGGTTTGAAAAGCATATTTGTTGCCATGATAGCAATAAAAAAATGTTATAAATTTAAAGTACTAGAAATTGAAAGAAGATATATGCAAATAAAACAAAACACAATATTTTTCAAGTGATTCATTAACCTAATAATTGCTAGACATGAAAATTATTAAACTAGCCTTCATTCTATAATATTATGCCATACAATTAATAATCTAGCCTTTCACAAAGCGCTTTCAATTCTTATCAATGACTTCATTCCAGATCTTTTCATTCACTAGCATACACCAATGTACTAATGTTCATCACATTTTGCTATTTTTGTATAAGTATTCCTTTCTAAGTATTCTTTCGAAGTATTCCTTTCTATTCGTAGTAATAATACTTATACAAAATACTTTGTATAAGTATTATTATTTGTATAAGCCTTTCATTTGCAATAACGAATAAAGTTCTATCATTAATGTAAAAATTTTTTAGATTTTTCTGTCGCAAAACGTTCCGCAATCCCTAGCCTCTTTTTTTTTTTTTTTAATCAAAAAAGCATTTTTAGACTAATTGTTTTATAGGTTTTTATGAAACATGTCCATAAATTATACTCAAAGGACTGTAATAATCACTAGAAATTATAAGAGATTTTAATACATAATTCATGGATTTTGAGGAAAGATGGTCCACTGACTATCACTCTGGCACTTGGTGCCACAGGTTTTGGCCATGTGCACGTTTGTAGTGATTCAGAATCCATTTTAAACCCTAGCCCCAGTCTAATATGACTATAGAGCATTAGGACGTAGGGCTGACAATCTTACCCCTAAAAGAAAAACATTTCCTGTTTTCGAAATCTGCAAGTATGTAGACGGCCTTAGCCCACCATAGGGCTGTTGCGCCAATGAAGAAGAATTCAAGGATTAGGCAATAAATTGCAAAAATTAAATTTGCATCGATTACTTTTATTGAGTTCGTCTAATGTCAATTGATTTTAATCAGTCAATATATGAAATTCTGAAGAAACATTCATGCAGAAATTTAAAACTAATTCTAGCAATTTATTGTTACTTAAAAAAAAAAAACATGTTTTAGAAATATAATTCTTTTTTTTTTTTTTTTAATTAATACCTATTTGCAGCTTAAATTTTCAAAATTTTAATAATCCTAAAAAATGTAAAATCACCTTTAATTATTTTTTTTAACATAATATTCAGTTTTTATGTAGCCACTTCTTCAATTACAGCTGATTTTGATAACATTTGATTATTTCTATTCTTTGCTTGTTTTCTGATCATTAGTACAATATTCATGAGACTTTCAGATCATTTTAATTTCACAATTTTGAGTGTTTTTATTTTAATGCTCATCTTACATATCTGCACTAATTTCATTTCTTCTTGAAATAGGGTTTCTGAAAACACATTTCAGTTCAATTTTTCAGAATTAAATTATATTATCTTTAATAAGGAAAAGAAATAAAAATTGGTTATGACTCAAGGAGAAAATGCTCCTTTACCTATTTGCAGATCAATTCTTTTATATCTAATAGTTAGGGGTCGTGTTACTGCATAGAAGAAAGATATACTGAAAGAGGTATTGAAAATCTTATAAGATTGTTTTAACTACTTGGCACATGTATTAGCTTAATATATGAAACATAATTTTTAAATTAAAATAAAAAATGAGTATGAATTATATTTTTTAATCAAAATAAAAATCTTTTAAAAAAAAAATAATTGTATACCTTTAATGAATGTTGTGCATTTATATACCAACTTGCAGTTTTTAAATTTTCCCCTTCCTTTGCCTTTTCGTCGTCCTCTGTTTGTTGGAGTTTCACTACGAGATGCATTATCAAATGTTGAAGCACTTCCAATGCTTGATGTTTCATCCTTGCAAACAAAAAATGGATAACGGTAAATAACACAGAATAAAAATATATTTTAATACAATTATACTGCATCCAACACTTTTTGTCAATTAATGAATATTCTAAAATGTTAATAATTGTTTTATTGTTATTATTATAAATTACTGTATTATTATTTAAAATGGATATAAATTATATATTTTTAATCAAAAATAAAAATTTCAAAAACATTATTTTCAATTATGTTATTTTAATGATTGAAAATTAAACACTAAAAAAAAAAAAAAAAAAAAAAAAACTGAGGAAAATTAGTGACTGTGAATATTTAATAATATTCCAATACGTTTTTTGATTAAAGAAGTGTTTATTACAATATCATATGTGTAAAATAATTCCTTTATTTCAAGAAATCTTAGCTTGTTTTGGAATTATTTTGATCATGGGTAAAATATCTTCTTAGATAGAACAAATAAAAAGAATTTTTATCATTTCTTTCATTATCAGAAATAAATTTACTAATTAAGTAAATAATAATAAAAGAACTATAAATCTTTCAAAAACATTTTACAAGATTAATAAAAATTATACATCTAAAACAGGATATAACATTCACAACCTGAAACAAATAATATTTATCTTCATTAACATTTTATTTCAACAATACATAATAGAAAATATACAATTTAATATATATATCGTGAAAATCCTAAGTTTCCCATACCTAGATGAAAAAGATATTTTCATGCAAAACTATAATAAAAAACAATAATTGTAAAACTTTTATTTCATTCGCAAATATGAAAATAGTGTTTTTTGGGTCGACTTATTTTGTTTGTTTGTTTTATATGTTTTTAATATAAATATCATGCCACATATTGAATATGTTTATATTTTTTTAATTCATGATTCATTTTGAGTTAATCTATATATGTCACAAGTAATATTCCTGTATTTTCATGTGAAAATACTTATTTTCTCACTGACTTACTGCCGTACATTTTAATTTAATAAAAGGCTAATAAATATTGTTTTTTTTATAAATGGAGAGAGAATGGGTGAAAAGAATAATGAACTTATTTAATTATACATAAAAATAATGCTGTAATTAAGTAGAAATTAAAGCAATCATATATTAAAAATTTTTGATGTTTAATTATTATGATCTTTAGCTGTTTATCGTTTACATAAAATATATATAGAATCTTTTATTTATGTGTATATATATATATACATATATATATATAAATGCAATATTTGTAAAAAGAAAATCTTACTACATCATCTCCAGATTCCTCATGATTAGAATGATCCGACTGACTTATAAGATGGAGAGGTAAAGTTCGAGCCTTCCGCAAAGAAGGTATAGTTTCGGAATCTGACATATTACTTTTAAATATATAGATGATTACAAAAAGATTCTACTACTTCCCATATAGATATATATAGGAATCATTTAAATGTTATATATTAAATAAATATACTATCATGGCAATCCAATAGTGAAATTTCCAATTCAAGAAAATCTTGAGTTAGCGCGTAAACACAAAATAGCTTTTTTAACCATGATGCTTTTGCGCGAGAAAACAAAATTTCCAGTGTTAGGTCTAGCCTAATATTATTCAGTTTATAAAGACATTAAAAAGAGAGGAATTATCTTTTGTTAAAATCGATACCACCAAGGAGCTGGTGGTTTTTTTTTATAGAAAGGGAAGTTTTGCAGAACCTTGCAGGATTTTTGGTAACTGGTCGATTTTCTTTCCCCTAATTTTCATTATGAATAAGTTTACTTTTTTTCCCTTACAATAATATAATCTTTCTGTTTATATTTCTACATTTATTATTTTACTAAATTTAAAAATTTATAATATGCTATTTGAGTGGTTTTAATTATCATTGTTGAATAAAAAGATGTCGAGTGCCTGAACGCGAAGCGTTCATCTACTCAATGGTATGTGAAGGCAGTAGGAAAGAAAAAGTCATGATAAATAGATAATAGTAATCGTATGATGAGAGAAAAAAAAAGAAGAAAAGTAAGAAAAATGTAAATCATCGGTATAAAAACGTAACAAGAAATTTATGATCAGTAAATATGCGTTGAAGTAAAAAATATCTAAAAAGCGATAAGTGAGCAGGAAATATGGTGATTTGAGGCTGCGATTCCATTTAGAAGTAGAGAAAGGATACTTGTATTTTCCATTCAATTGCGTAAATATAGTTTGTGCCTTGATGAGAGGATTTTCGTGAGTAGCAATGGTATTGAAGAAATTTCTAGAAAGTTTAGTAATATAGTTGTAAATAGAGTCAATTTTTAAATCTTGATTAATTGTAGAGTTGCGGACAAACCAGGGTGCTCCAGTGATAATACGAAGAAGTTTGTTTTGAATAATTTGTACAGATTTCTTGTTAGATTGTGCAGCTAGACCCCAGATTGGGACAGCATAGGTAAGGATAGGCCTGAGAACTTGTTTGTAGAGAAGAAGTTTGTTTGACAAAGTTAATTTAGAAAATTTATTAATGAGTGGTAGAGTGAGATAAAATTTTTTCCAACATTTTTCTTTGATTTTTTGAATATGAGTTCGAAACGTAAGTTTATTGTCTATAATTAATCCGAGATATTTAATATTAGTCGCCCATTCAATTTGTTGATCAAAAAGGGAGAGATTAATATATGGTTGTCTGGCGTGTCCTTTTCGGAAAATGATAGCTTTTTGATTTAGAGACATTAATTGCGATTCGCCATTTAGTTAGCCATTCCTCTAGGATATTCAGAAAATTTTGAAAAGTATTGATGACATAAAGAATAGAAGCCCCTTGGGCAAGAGCAGCAGAATCGTCAGCAAATAGGCAAGTGGAAATGTTAGTGCACTGAGGAAAGTCGTAGGTAAAGATATTGTAGAGAATAGGACTTAGCACGCTTCCTTGAGGTGTACCAGCACAAATACGACCGATTTTGGAGAATTCATTATGAAGTCGAACTTGAAAGGTTCTATTTTTAAGATAATTTGTAATGATGTGATCCAAGTTGGAAGTTTTTAATTATAAAATGAAATTTTATTATAGTATTTGAAAACAGCATGTTCAGAATATAGCAATGTGGCAGTTGTTAAGAAACTTTTTCTGTTAATAAAATAGCAATATACATAATATTTATCAAAGTACAGAATTATAGATTGTGAATTTATTTCTCCTTGCAAATAGCTGATATCTTTCTACGGGCACAATTTGTACTTGATATTTGTCGTAATTCAATTCGAGAGCCTATTTTACAGTTTAAAAATCCTGTTATTTGGTGAATTTTTTAAAAAGGCAATAGCTTTCGAAACTTCCAAAATTAAATATCATGAACTTTCAAAGAAATCCTGTATTACTAATGGCTCTAATGAAAAAATAAACAAAACTTCAAGGCAACGAAGTTCCAGACATGGCAAATATAAAACATGCCAATTATCAGTCGTAAGCTCCAATTCAGTCAAGTTCTCAAACCAGATAAAGAATCAAATGTTTAAGCATTCACTCAGGATCGATTATGAAAGACTTTGTTTTCCCCTTGCTGACAGAAAATAATTTCGACAAAGATTGTACATATGATAAAAATAGATAAATAAATAAATAAAAAAGGGTTTCATTGCGATTTGTGTAAAAAACTGGAGATTTACAGAAGATATAAATTAAAACGCTACTATAAGAAAAAGGAAGAAATAGTGATAGGTCAAGTTCAACAAATTATACAGATCAGGAGAAACATCACTTTACTGTTATGGTGTGATCAAAATAGTTGACATTTTTCAACATAGAAAATACTTACGAGATGCTGAAAGGTATTTTTTACTATGAACATTGAAGGTCATGAAAAAAAAAAATGTGAAGTCAAGATATACTTTTTCATGCAACGCGATAAATTTTACCGACACGTCATTTCGACTGATCTAAATTCTAATGTTGCTTTTCGATCTTACATAGGAAAATTATTCAAATCAGAAAGAAAGGCTATAGAGAATGTCCCCTATAGCGAGAAATCGTCTCAAGAAGAATTATAGATTTTTCCAGGGAATACAATACTTTAATTAGCAGCAGTTATATTCGGCATTTTTAAATTAACCTGCAAGAAACTGATTCCCAGCAGGAACACAATTCATGTAAAATCTACGTATAACATTTAAGACATTATTTCTAGCTATCTTGAAATTTTCGAACAAAAAGTAAGTTGCATTCCAGGAGGTCAAAATATCATTGAAACTTCGAGAATATAGTAAGCCACTCTTCCATAAAATAGAGATTTGCCATTCGAGAAAAAGTGAACAAAGACAATACATTGGAAAGACAAGCGATTATTTAAATATAGTAACAAATGATTGAAGATCACCTATGGTGATAATTTCAATACCGAATTATTCCATTCTTTCCTGTATTGATTATAAGATTGTGTTAACGAATGTCTTGTCAATGAAAACTACACTATCAGATGTATCGATGAAATTCTCAACAGTTTGAGATATTCTATATTTTTTTGTTGTTTGGATTTATATAAAGCTTATTTTCAGGAAAAGTAAATGAAGCTAATAGCAAAATTCAAACTTTGTTAACTCATAGTGGAGTCTATCGTATGAATAGGTTATCACTGGAATTAAAACGGCTCCAAGCGAATTTATCCATATTCTAGACCAGGATTTTCAAGGACTTCCCCCAAAACTTTGTATTATTTCGACAACATTCTAGTACATGGATTAACAAAAACCGATTGTCAAACAGATCTAAAATTGTGTCTCCAAAGATTGAAGAAGTACTACCTTCATTTAAATAAGAATAATTGCTAATTTTTTTCAAAAAAAGAATAGAATATTTAGGTCGATTATTCGTCGTAATTTAACAAATCTCAAAAATTCCAGAGAAATTCAGAGTAACAATGAAGATTCCTCCCTCCCTACCAATGTAGAAGGGCTCAGAATCTTAGAAATGATTACATACTATTCTCATTTTCTGCAGAATAATCAACTTCTTCTCCATCTTGATAAACTCCCTTTCGAAAGAACTCGAAATTTCTATGGGGCAGTTCAATGTTAGGCTGATTTCATCAAATTGAAAATGAAAATAGGCAGTAATAAAAACTCTTACTCTATACGGTCCAACAATACCAATCATACTTACGTGTGATACAAGTCCAGTGAGTTTCACAGCCGGTATCTCACATATCGTTGGTTGGCAAGATGAACCGATGGCATTTGTTTAAGATCTTTAATCCCAGCAGAGCAAAAATTATTCTCAGCTTGATCGTGAAGTTTGCAATTGTGTTAGCTGTAAAAGATTTTTCAGCTACCTGCATTGATAACAGATAATCGACCCTTGGCAAGAATCTTTATTCCAGTACAAACTGCCTCCAATGACTTCAGGTCGTCTGATTCCATATGTTTCATTTTTGACTGCATTTGACAATGAAGTTATTTTCGAGAATGGTATTGAGAACATCAATGCCAATTGCCTGTCCAGAGCCCCAATAGCTCAAAAAAGTTTTAACAAATGACATGATATTCAACAAAGAAACAAATCAAGTGTGTATAATTTCAATAAATAAAATCTCAACTGAGAACTTAATTGCTGATACATTCCGTAAAGAAACAGATGTTGATGAACAGTTGTCGAGCATAAAGCAAAAATTCAAAATAGTCCATAGTTTTTGTATGAATGCATCCTGAAGATGGAACTTATTCAAAAGGACCCAAGAACCATTCAGAAGGTTCTTTTAGGTGAACTACATCGAAAAATATTTTGGCATAAGAAAATTGAAACAACTAGCTTGGCGATTTTTCTATTGTTAAAAGATCGATAAAGACATTGAGCGTATCTCAAGAACATGCTACCCATGTGCTAAAATCAAGACTCATCTTGCGGAAATTAAAATACATCCTGAAATACACTCTAATACATAAATAGTATGCAGGACCCTTCCAAGACAGCATACAAAAGTTTGTCGATCATCAGGACAAATAATAAAATTCATCTATTTACTGGAATATGACAAGAGATAAACTTTCAAATTTATGTGAAGTATTAATTTTTGTATATTTCTGATATCTTGTGGCAACACTATCCTTATTTATGATAATAATAAGTTTCAATTGTAAATATGGCAACAGTTCTATCTAGTTTTTAAAATAATAAAGGATAATGTCTAAAATAGAATCTTAATTTCAATTCATATTCAACTATTATAATTTTTTTGTTTTGTTAACAAATTGATTAGAGCATTAAAGCCATATTTCAGTAAAAATATAAAAGGAAATGCAATCGAAAGTTTTTATTTTAAAGTTCATAATTCAGAATAAACTGTAACTATCCACTTTTACAGCTAGAAAAGTTTTTGTAACCGTCTTTTAATCGTTGACTAAAAATATATTTAATTTTCTTGTGGTTTCTTCTTATGTTTATTTAAAACCCTCGAATACACCTGTGGATATTATTACAGCAATTTCTATACAAACCATGTTGCGCACAGTATTGAGAGTTTATAGGCCAACATTTAAATTCATACTCGACCTAACTTACGATACTCGTATACAATTTTGTATAGAAAAATTTATAATTCCGCACCTGTCAAGATTTCTTTTCTTTTTAGATTTCCATGTTATAATTATCTTCGCTATAATTCTTATTCAAGTTTCTAATTTTTTAATTAACGCAGTTGGATATTTAATGAAGTGCCTGACAGTGCAGCTGCCTCTCACTTCTAGTCTTAGAAATTAACTGCTTGGGAAAAAAGATTACTTTGAATGAGAAAATTCTTGACAACAGTAAAGGGCAGAACTGGTAATGATAGGCAAAGATAAGTAACAGAAGAACGAGAATAGGAAACTACATATTTGTTAAAATCAGAATCCGTTAAATAATAATTCAAAAAAATTAGTTGTATTTGTATACTTTTGCAGCAAAGCTACTTAACAGTACAGATAATTTATGTTTATTTTTTGCATTTAAAAGACCAACTTAAAGAATATTGATATTTTCTATGGATGACAGGAAATTAATAGTTTCTTTTATAACTTTTAAATTTTAGAACGTCAGTTCATGGAAGAAAAAGGCCGCTAGAAAGTATTAATTTTTTTCTGTTGTTTTGTGATGTTCTTGTTTTCTACATTCATTTGATATATATATATGAAAGGACAGGTTTTAATGAGGCATAGAAATAACTTTTACACCTCCAACAAAAGATATATTAGAATGAAATGCAAGTTATTCTCTAGTTTCTTCTTTTTATTAATATTATTTTATCATTCAAATTCGACGTCGTAAACAATATAAAATATTTTTGATACAATGGAAAAAAACATTTGGTTTATTAACGAATAACTTTGTAATTTTATAAATAATTAATTAACTTTAATTTTATATTAATAGCGATTATTATTGCTGCTAAATGATACTTTTTGTGAGTTAGGAAAACAAAATTCCACATAATAATTTGGTTTTGTACCGATAAAATTTAGCGTAAAAGCAATTTAGGAATAAAATGTTAGCATATTAGTGATAAAATGTTGGCGGTAAAGCGATATGATTTGGTATAAAAGCAATTTAATATACTTTTTGGGCATAATAATGCTAAAATTTGGCGTTAAAGCGATAATATTTGGCAAAAAGCATTCTAGGAACAAAAATTTCTCTTAGTGATAAAATTTGGCGATAAAGCAATACTTTTGGAGTAAAGTCAATTTAAAATTAAATTTTGGTGAAAAAGCGATAAGTTTTGACGTAAAATCATTTCAGGAGAAAAAAATTTTTGCAGGATAAAAATATTTGGGGTTAAGGAGATAAAATTTAGCATAAAACAATTTAAGGAATAAAATTTGATGTAACAGTTGTTTGGCTAGTAATGTTGGCGTTATTGGGACTTTTGAAGATGAATTATGGTGAAAAAGCATTTTACAAAGCCCCCGAACTTCAGCCATTTTGTTTGTTTACTTGGCATTCTAGTGGTGGATTTTGGCGTAATATCGTTTTACAGCGAAATGTAATTGCGGCATTCATTATTATGTTTACTGGACGACTTGGCATCCTGGCGATGCATTTGGCACAAAGAATACAGGATTCTAGATTTTTACCTCAAATTTTTTTGATAAATAATTTTAACGCCAAATTTTATTAATAAGCGAAAATTTATTGACAAATTGCTTTGAAGCCAAATTTTATCGATTATTCCAAAATTTATTGCTAAATTGCTTTTACATCAAGTTTTATAGCTTTAACGCCAAATTATTATGTTGAATTTTTTTGCTATATTAAGAAAATGTATCATTATAACACTGAAATTAATCGCTATTACGCCAAAATATGTCTAAATTTATTGCTATTACTCATTAGACATTCTTACTTATTATAAACGAGTCCCTTTTTCATACAATACTTAAGCAGTCATTCACATCCAACTCATAAAAATAAAAAAAAATAAAAATTTTAAGAATCAGAGCCCCTTTCATTTATTCTTTTGGTTGATAATAATACACACCATTCCATTCACCTGTCATCCATTACTTTCATCGCATGGCGATATCAAATAAATAAAGAATACGTGGACAACAGCAAACAACAACAGAAAAAAATTAAGAAAATTTTTTGTACATCGTGTTCGTAAGTCGACTCATAATTCTAAAAATTAAAAGTATCAATTTTATACAGTAATTCAGATAACAGTTGTCACAAACTTTAACTATATCAATTGTATTAAAAGAAATTAATTATTTGATAATCAAATATTAAGGTATAAAATCCTTTTTTTTTTTTTTTTTTTTGTATTTTGAAGAGTGGCAACATCATAAGAATTGCTTATATTCTGCGTCAAATTAGATATATAGTAGATTTTCTGTGAAACGAGAATGCGCTTACGAAATTCAGTTCAAGCAATAAATGGAAAATAAAGAATTGACTCAGTTCTTCAAATCACAAGCTACAGCTAATTTGTAAATTTTATTTAAAAAATAAGTGTTTTAAAATTTAAATATTTAACAAGATAACAAAAAATTGCAAATGAATTCAACAATTTAAAAAATTAAAATATTAGCGAGGAAATGAAAATATTTTGCATGGTGGTGAAGAATTTACAAATGGGAAATATTAATAAAATTTAATATATTTAGAGTTATTGTGGAAATAATTAGCAGTAAATGTTTGCTAACAAATTATTTATCCTATTTGTTATTCTAAAGAACAATGGATGGAGCCACGATATGAAATTTTTTTTTTTATAAATATCTTTTGAACC
This sequence comes from Caerostris extrusa, assembly GCA_021605095.1. NCBI lineage: Eukaryota > Metazoa > Arthropoda > Arachnida > Araneae > Araneidae > Caerostris > Caerostris extrusa. The sequence continues at coordinate 86,861 of BPLR01000208.1, forward strand.
GGATCATTGTACAATTTTTTTCGAACTGTTCAAATCAATAGAATCGCCCACCACTAATAAAGTCTGTAATTGTAAGTTTAATTGGTTTTTAGCTCTCAGTGCAGCCTGGAAAATAATCGATTAGCTGCTTGTCTTTCAGATATCAGGATTGAGATGTGTTTACAAAGTTAATAACACGTTCTACCTTGCCATTTTCATTGGAAATTTTACTAGGAAAATATGTTCAATGTACTTAGGTAACCGTTTTTACCAAACTAATGCAAACTGCCTAGTTGCCTGAAAGAACCATTCAAACGCCAATTTCAATATAAAAGAACAACTAATCAATCCAATTTGCATCAATTGTAGTTCAAATGAGCATCTTACCTCTTAGAGACGCTGTCTCGCCATTCCAAAATCACATATCAGGAGATCAAGCTATATAAAAAAAAAAATTTCACGTCCAATAAACACCTTCAGATCCTAACATGTTAATCAAAGAAATCTTTCCCAGCAGTGTAGGAATTTCTTTTCCATATTTAGAGCTTAATAACACTATTGAAAACTTTTCTCAATCCAATTGGTTTCTTCAGAACGGCTGAAGAAGTTGGCAAAATTATTAAGGCTTTCCCAAAGCCTTTCAAGTATATTGTAAATTAAAAGTAAAGACAACAAACTCGGCGAACTTGGATTACTTATATAGTCAATCTCAATAGCCACATCCATAAAGAAAATTTCCTTCTCAAATTTTCTGATACCCTCCCATTTTTAATTTTTCTTTTATTTTATTTAATATACTGGACAACTCAATTTTTCAAGACTTAATCTCTAACTCAACAAGTAATTTGATTGGCAATTAAAATAACTCTCAAAGAGATCCACAGAAAGCAGCCGCCACTCTAATTTCATAAAAACATGTTTTTTCTTCTTCTGAAATTATTCTGATTCCCTTCACCATTTCTTATTTTTCGAAATTTTTCCTTTATTTTACTTTACTAATATGAATTTCCCATTTTAATCACTCAATTCAATTTCAATCACTAAACAAACGAGTGATTGGGTTAGTGATTAAGATAACTATAAAGGAGTCAGCGAGCTTCACCATAATATATATCTACGAGACGTAACTTACCAAATGTTTGCCTGGAGAACATTTAAAATGCTAAAATAATCATGAATTTAAGTTTTAGTTACCAATTATTTCCTAATTATTTTACAAATTTCCATAAAAATATATTTCCTGCTAAGCCTAAGTGATTTTTGCTGCAATTACTTTTGAGCATATCGATACATAAAATGAGAAATCCATTTTTCCGTATTACTCTACTGAATAAATTTTTATCACATATTAAAACATGAAAAATTCTACCGATTATGCACTAAAGACATTAATGGACTTGTATTACTGAAATTTTTTTTAACCTGATCTCAAATTAGCAGAAGTATCTGATGATTAAGCCTACATTATATCAGAACCCTACAGGACCTGTTCTTCATTTAATATTAAAATTTCAAATGCTAGACAATTATTTTTACATTTTCCTGAAGTTTAAATTCTTCAGAAAATGTTTTCAATAGATTCAATTTCCTTCTATTTCAGACATAATTTCGCCCTTTTTCCCAAATCCTAATCCTAATCAAATACTAATCGTTTCAACATTATCCTTTATCATTAGCATCTTTCTATAGAGGATCGCGTGTGTAGAGAAATGTTTAAATAAACTTTACTCGAGATATAGTTCGTATACAACCGTAGAGTGTTCAATCGTTTTAAAAATTACAAGACATTGCTTTGTTAATTAGTTGATTGCTTTCCGTTAAAGAAAATAATTGACATGTTTGTGTCAACGTCTCTTCTCATTTCATAAATCATATTTCACCTTATGTTTACCATTTTCCGGAAGCCAAAAATTCTACTTTCGTGAAGGTTTCACAGTTGCAGATTATGCAGAATTTAACTTGCATCACTACGGCTTCAACAATGAATTTAACAGCCTCTAAGAATAATTCAAAAATAGTCTCCATCATTTGTCTACACCTCGCCCAGAAACAATACAACTTCTAACATGAAACAATACTGAATCAAGACCACACCTATATCAGGCTCCAATCTTTACCCCGTTCAACTTTCTTTTTGTCTTATTTTCTGCTAAGGATTTCTTATGCAAGATTTTTCCTTCATGATACTATTTCTTTTCGTTAATTTCCATCAGATAATCTGTTCATCAATAATTATAAGCAGATATCATACTTCTTTGTAAATTATACGTTTAATTCCGTATAAGTATTATTTTATGTAAAATTAACTACAGGTAAGAGAATTAAATCCGTGGAACGCTCCAACCTCAATTGAATTTATATTGTTACGGATCTACGATTGTCCAATTAAAATTGAGAAATTGCATTTGTTTCTTACAATCGCAACAAATACAATTTCTCAATTACAATCGCAATAAATTATAATATTAAACAAAAATAATTCTTCATTTTTTTTATGATCTTCTTTAAACATCGATGACATCTACGTTTAATTCATCTAAAATCACTGCTCACATAAAGGCCAATAGTAGATCATAGATCAGTTTTAGCAAAATCCCAGAATAAGGCTTTGGCATCAAAAATCTTTTCGCTAAAAAGTGTGCCAGTTGCGATATGAAGTTAAGTGAATTGCAAACAGTACGAGAAACCCGGTTATCATATTTGGCAACTTATCGCCCAGCTGGCTCCACAAAAAATCTGCCGAAACCCAATGGCCCCCATTTTGCGATTTGGGCCTGTTTTTTCCTTATTTTGGGTAGGCATGAGAAGAACGTGCAGATGTCAAATTTTAATGATGTTAATATCCCATATTAGAAACATATATGAAAAATATAAGAACATTAACAGAAACAAAACCAAGGTCTCTTAATTTAACAATTTCAATATTTGGTGGGTGGGGTGAAAAAATAATGGGGGTGAAAGTGAATGATTAAAAATTTTTTATAGTATTGTGATTTGAAAATAAGATTGGATTTATAGATATGAAAATATCTTTAGACAGTTTGTCTAATGATAAAAGACTTATGATGCAGATTTTACAATTACTGTTTATAATAGGATAGAGTTTATATTTTTATATTGTGTTACACTGAAATTTTGTTTTAAAATACTGTGGTACATGTGGAAAATGTTTTTGTATTATCATTGGTAATATATTTACAGATCTTTTTTTATTCAAAATTACTGAAAAGATTTTTTTTTTTTTTTTTTCAGAAGAAAAAACAAACTAGAGAATATTTCTTCTGAAATAAAATTTATAGAATTATAATTTTTATAAATAGATAAATTAATATCCATTTACTATATATGTTTCATATTTTACATGTTGTGTACTGATTTAGTAGAGATTTTAAGCAATAAATAAATTTATCTGCTTTCCTGCTAAAGATGTTTCTAAGATAATCTGCTCATCAATAACAATGAACAGATTTTTTATTCCTTTTAAATTATGTGTTAAATACCTAATCTTTATTTTTGAAATCATTGATACTTGAAAAGTTTTTTTTTAAATAAGCATTCCAAAAGTAAAATTTGCAAACTGATGTTTTCATTATAGCTTTTTATCTACTAATCTAAGTTTCTCTACAATTCAATTAATAATTAAACTGCAGAAATACATGAAGTTAGGCATTTCTACAATATAATTATTGTTTGAATTGTAAAGAAACTTTTGATTAGTAGATAAATATTTGAAAACATAAACATCAATTTAACACATATGAAATGTTTATTCTTGAAAAAGCTTTTTAGATATTAATATTGAAACTTAATGCAAAGTATGATAAAACAGTTTTATAAAGTTGATGAAAGAAGTAAACTTAAAAATGAAATAATTCATTAAATATAGTACTTTAAACAGATGCAAGTTTTTTTGGAAATGTTAGTACCTTTTTTTTTTTCATATTAAAATAAAAAATAAGTTTAATATTAAAAATATACATTTGTAATGAAAAATATTTTTTAAATGATAAAACACAATAACTAATAAGTTATTTTTTTAAAAATAAATACATTAAATTCCTAGTTTAAAAGTATAAACTAAAACAATATAATTATTGTTTTAGTTGTCACATTAAAATATTTGCTGATGAAATTACTTTTCCACTTGCACTCGCCATTCAGTCTCAGAAAATTTTAAATGTGACAGAATATTTGTGAAATTGTAGTTCAATTACTGTAATTTACAATAAGAGACATAAAATTGACTATAATTTAACAAGATTTTTTTTTATTTGTAGAAATGAAATTATTGATGAAGAAACCGATGATACAGATGAATGAAGTTCATTTACATAATTGAGAATTTCGATATGGTATACAGAAAAAAAAAGCTCAAGCAATTCTTTTCTTTTTCTACAAAATTTTCAAATAAAAAAATGCATTATATCACTTCAATAAATACCAATATACATAATCTTAAAAAGATTTTTATTAATATTATAATGAACTATTTCAGGAATAGAAGCTGCTGCCATTGCAAACGGAATGGTCTTTTACATAAATTTACAATACAGTATTGTTTATACTAGATAAAAAAAAATGTTAAACACCATTCATATAATGATACACTTTTTTTTATATAAGCATTTAGTAATTAATCTCCCTGACTTCGTTTTGCAGACTGATACAAAAACGGCTCAGAAGTCAAAGTGAGGGAGTCAATTTACATTTATAAAGACACATGACGAAAAAAAAAAAAAATAATAATAAATAAAATAAATATATCCACATTTATGTCATAACATTTATTTATCCTGTACATATATTCATTTTATGTACAAACTACAACAGATTCATAAATACACAACATTGAGCCTGCTCACTGTTAGTGTACTTTACACACACAACACAACTGTTTATAATCCATTTCCATTTATGCCGTATGTTGCACCATATTCTATACTTATTATTTAAAAAAAAAAAAAAAATCAATAACTGTTTTTAATTTTATTATGAATATTTTATCATTAGAATTTAATTAATGATCCAGAATTTAACAAGCTTTTTATGTACATTTTGGCACACTTACAAATAAAAGCTCCACAAAGCATGATTTTCTTCAAAAATCAGGCAGTGTCTACATATTCTGTAATACATTTTATTACAGAGTTATTTATAAGCATTTTGAAAACATATCATATAATTTGATATTGAATTTTTTTATCAAGAAACATTACAATTTGATTTGTATGACGCTACACTGGATCTAAATTCTCAATCTCTGGTTTCTGTAGCAATTTTGGTATTTCTTAATTATATACTACATCATTAAAAAAAATAATTTGCTTTTTAAGTTTTGGAATTTAATGATAATCTTTATTTTTGTACATGAACTTACATCATTGCCTGATATTCTGCATATTGATAACAAAATTATTCTTTTAGAGCATTTTATATATTATCTAGAACTTATACTTGAACGCAAAATCATTTTTAAACAGCATTTTAATTTATGTAAATATTTGTTCTTTATTATTATTTTTTGAATGTACACAATTGAGATGCATGTTAAGAAGGAACACAGTTAAATTTTATTTACGAATTAAGTGATAAAAAAATTCAAATTCAAATTTTGCTTCCATTTATTTACTTCAAGGATAATTTACATATGACCAAAGATTGAAAATCGTATCTTTTACATATGTAGCCTATAATTCAATATTCAGACTAGAATTGTTTCCAAATTGACCATATAAAACTTCAGAAGCAGTAAAAAATGGATCAACACATAATTTAACAACTATTAATAAATGAGAATATATATATATATATAAGTAAAACAAAAAAAAAAAAATAAATGTTCCTTTTTCTGTATTACTAACTATATATATATATATAAGTTAATATTGATTAAAATTAGGGCGCATTTGACAACAGTGCAATTAAATTTCACACTCAACAACATTAAAAAACAATTTTTCAGTAAAATGACAACATTTAGTAGAAATGTAAAAGCACAAGTTCTATCAACAATTTCAGTGATCAACATATTATTTTCTTCAAATGCATATTTTGTAAATTCTATCAAAGACTGTAGGTTTTATTATTAAATAAAATTTCAATATTTTAACAAATCAATAAAAAACCCACACAGTTTGACAGAATTAAAAGCGGCATTATAAAAATCTTGTCGCTTTTATTAAGATGAATAATATATAAATAATGGCATGAAGATAATATGCATTGTTTATGGGTATAGAACAGGTATTTCTTTATTTGTGCAAAAAATTTTCTTGGGGATGGGAATAAACATTTCTTACTTGTAACATTCTATAGTTCTCCAAATTTTTTCATGCTAGAAACAAATTTGTTATTGCCTATTTGTTTTAAAGAATTTTAGCAATATTGCTTCTATCCATCAGAAAAAGTTTCATATATATTATGGTTTTAAAAACTTTCTTTGTTTGGTTCTGGTAGATATAGAGTGAAATATCTTCTTTTAAATAATTAAACTAAAAGAGGAAAATAGTTTTCAGCTGCAATTTATCCTTTAGGAAACATGTTTAATATTGCAGCACATATTTTCTGTGGATTTGTTTCTTGTGGATACATCTCCATAACAGTCTGAACCTGTTCTTTTGGAAATATTGAAGCCAGATGGAAATAAAGCCTGTGACGTGCACTATCACAAAAGTCAGGTGAGGCAGGGCGTCCTGGCTGTATCAGTCCTGGTGGTGGTACACTTGATGGTCGCACAGGCTGGCTCAACACTTGAGATGTACCTCTAGCTATCCCAGATGGTGATGGCTCTTGCCATGATGTTCCCATCATAGGTCTTGGTGGGTCTAGACCATGACTCTGAGATAGCCAATGTCGCTGCTGTTGTAACTCAGAATAGTTACCTAGCTGCAAATGGTTTAGCTGCTGATCAGGATAGAGGTTAAGTCGTGTGTCTGATGTACTGTTTAGGTGCTGCATTCTAGCAGATGGTGGCCACTGGTGGCAAGAGTCTGGAGCACTAGCTATGCGAGTCACTGTCTGATGTTCTGGTCCCATTCCCAAACGTGCAGCCGTTGGATCAGCAGCTATAGTATCCCATAAGTGAGGGGAAGCCATTGGATAGTTTCCAGTTACTCTGCTGCCATCACTTCCCATCCTACCTAGTGGTAGACGTCCATAACCACTTGGTAATAGATGAACATTTTCCTGACTATTGGATCGGGCATCATCCTGTCTGCCCTGGACCAAGATGTTGGATTTTCCTGGGATGGAGATATTAAAGAACGGGATGACCGATCCATGTAACCTCCCAGCTGCACTAGCCGAGGATCATAAGAAGGATTGAGAGTTAGCTGACGCTGTAGCTTGCGATGCAGGTTAGCCATCTCTGGCGGCTGGTGACTGGAAGGAAAGTTCTTCATATTGTCTGGATCAGAAAGTCTTTTAGCCACAAATAGGTGGCCACCACCACCATCTGGTTCAAGAAACATCTCTGCACATGAACCAGCAATATTGTGTGGAAGAGTTGTGGGTATTGTGGCCCAGCCTCGAAGGGAGGAATCTGTGGTCAAAGATATCTGAGGCATTACGTTGGGCCATGGAGGTCCATAAGGATTTCCCATTTTTGGCAAAGCTGATTTTTCATCTTGTTTCACAGCCGACCCATCACTTTTAGTTCGTTCAATTAATTGAGAACTTTTATCTAATGTTTCTCCTGGAAGAACTGATGATGGTGCAAGAGATTTTGTCCTAGAGAGGGGTTGCTTTTTGGATTTTGTACTGCCAGATATTTGAATAGAAGACTTTAATTTATCACCTATAATAAAAATAATAATTTATTTAATTAATTATAGCAATTTTATTAATCACTTATTATATCTATTATTATTCTAACAATCAATTAATCATCAATATAAAAATATTATAGTAATTTTCTTCTATTATTTAAAAAAAAATCAATACTATATAAGTGTAACTTTAATCTCGTTCCTTTGATAAGACATTAAAAAAATTTTTTATGGTGCAGTCATCCTTGTCTTATAAGGAGAAGATCTGAATTGTTTGTCACTGATTTGATTGAAATTTATATTATGTATAGATTATAACTAAGATATTGATTGGCCAAAGTAGTATTACCATACTCCCAATAGAAGAAAAAGTATTATGAAAAAAAAAAAGTATTGCAAAAACCAAGTTGATGTAAATAGTAAAACTAAAATTAATGTTTCATGGGATATAGAAGACTTTGTTATTGCATAAACTCTGCATTCAAAAAGATTTCTGAGTACATCAACTGGGAAATTACATTTTTTGTTCACATTTATGAAAATTGTCCACTTTCTTTTTTTCTTTTTTTACTTAAGATAAGGGTTTGTTAACTTTCTCATTTAACATTTTTAAATTTCTTAACTCATTTTTTCATACTAGTAAAAATTTTCAATAAATTTTGCATGGAAAATTTCACTCTGATGGGTGACAGACAGCTTGCAACCTCTTTGTGTTAAGGATAGCAATAATTTATAAAATAACTTTAATCTAGAATCTTTTTGTTATAAATTTGGATACATTAAAACACACAAAAAGAACATACATGAAGATAGTTACTAAAAACATGAAGTAGTTACTTGATACATGAAGTAGTTAACTAAAAACTATAACCAACTAATATAGATAAATGTAAAATATATATAAACTGAAATTTTGCTTATGAATTTCAATTTATCATGTGCAAATATACCATGCTGGTCTAATACACATGAAAGTATACCAATGCTCAATATTCGAAGAAATTAATGAAACAATTGGTCAGGATATAAGATGGAATTACCAAATTCAATAACCATAGGAATATAGCACAGTTTAATAACCCTAGAACTACATTTAAAAATACTCTAAGAAGCATTAGCAAATTCAATAGTCAAGGGAATATACCAAATTTATATTGTTGTTATTCGGCTATTTTCTGTCGACAAAATGACATGGAATTTAATTTTCGCAGACAAATTTTTTTAATAACATCCTACCAAACTCCCAACAACAACATATTCCCACGATAATAATACCAAGAAATATTATGTAACTATTTATAAACATTAAGATAATTATTTATAACAGAAAGCCATAAATAATGAATTTGTAGTTTAAACAATGAATGTATTTTTCTAGCTTTTTACTTTTTTTTTTTGCTTATATACACAGATTTACTTTTATATATATTTCAATATTGTTGATACAAAATGTCCCAATTCTTCACAAAAAAATGGTGAAATCTTACCAGGTGACGATTCTCGACTTTTCAATCCTCTTGACTTGACTTCTTGTAGAGGTATTTTGGCTTGCTCTGCCAATCTCTGTCACAGACTTCTGTGGAAGATTGCCTCTCTCAGGGTGATGAAACTTTGCATTTGTTACCATAGGTGCATTTTTTCCCGTACGGGCAAGGAGGTGGAAGTGAGTCTGTAGGACGGGAGATGCACTGAGTTTTGCGCAGGAAGTTGTCCAGAGAAGGACCGTGTCTACCTAAAGGGTCATCTGGTGGCATGAACCTGCAGTACAAACATTTTTTAATATAGAAATGCCTTGTTGGATAATACAAAGAGAATTATGAGATTATTATATAGTAACCCTCATTACATTGCATAGTATAAAGTGATATATAACTCGCTAATTTTCGAAGAAAAAAAAAAAAGTCACACAGCATTTATAAATAAAGCCTCTCGGGATACCATACCTTTTCTTCGCACAATACAATGAGTAGCTACACTTCTTTAAAAAAAAAAAAAATAATTACAGAGACCAGCTTAAATGGACTAATGAATTACCTAAAACAATCCACACAAAATAAATATTTATTTCCTAAGCCCTTTCTACTAATTATAAAAGCATTATCCAAAAATTATATTTAAAAGACACATTTTTAAAATTCTAAATTAGTTTTATAGTACTTATTGTGGTGCCCTTTACCCACATTGTTGTTCAGCAATTTTTTTTTTTTTTTATTTTAGTATCATTTGAAATAATAATAATATTATTTTAACAAAATAAAATAAAACACTAATACAATATTATTTATTCTATCAAAAGGGGCCTGATGATCGAAAATGATTAATTTTTAAATGAAATGAATTCTTTGAAAAAAAAAAATTTTTTTTTTTAATCACAATACTTTCATCACAAAATCATTTATACAGAAGTTTATAAGTTTTCATAAAATTATAAAATGCTATTGCTTTATCTTCATAAATACGGTCATTATTTCAATTTTTTTTTACTTCCAAAGCACCTGAATTCATCTATTTGATGAAATATTCTGTATCAATAAAAATTACATTTGGTATTATAATTTTTTTGGCAAAAAAAAAAAAAAAAAAAAAAAAAAAAAAATTTTTTTTTTTACCAAATCCCAAAACTTAAAAATTAATTGAAATAAAAAACAAAATGCAATACATAGGATTGTCATATAGCTAATTTATTTTTAACTGAGAAAGGATTTCCATCGAAATGAAATTAAATTCGACTGGTAAAAAACCAGCCCTAATGTAAAAGTCGTGAAAAATATCGCCAAGTGTGGCAACCATTCCATCACAGGATGGAAAAGGTCTCCAGGTCCATTTACAAACAGCATGGGGTTGGATTCCCAGACTCACGATTCAAAAACGTGACAGCCTAACAGATGATCAAGATGGTAGGGAGGGAGAGAGAGAGAGAGAAAAAAACCCTTCCAGTCTTAAAACACCGATAAATTTTTTTATATATACTGATTCTTGATAATTTCTCCGTGACATTAGTCCAGACACGGCAAATGGTGTAAATTAGGTCCGTTAAGGGAAGGGGCTCAATGATTCAACTAAATATAAAATAAGTTTATAGTCGTTATATATTGATTTCTAAAAATTAAGGAACAATCAGAAAAATTGCGAATGTGAAATTTCATTTCATCGGAATTTAATGAAATTCGACAAAAACATTAATCAAACAATTTTTTTCTGTCTTAAGTATATAAAAAATGGTGGCATACTAAAAACCCATTTGAGTTCAAAGTGAAACACCTCAGAAAATTAAACAAACAAGACAGTGCCGTTCTATGCTCCAAAATGATGATGTTTATTAACTCAATTGGCTGCAAAGAATCTGAGTCCCTTCGAGGGGGAATATGTATGGGGGATATGTGTACAAATTTAAAAAATTATCATGTGCGGGATTTGTAGGGCTAGGTCTTCCTCAGTTGTGCCTTCTAGAAGCTGATTCTATTGTTAGGAATGCATTCCACACACTACGAATTACAGACAGGATTACATTCAACCAATTTGATACACAGGATTGACTTTGGAAACTTTCTCTGGTTCACCAAACAAATTCTTCAGGTAAACGATATCGAATAACCATATTTAAAACACGACTAGTTTAGTTTAATTTGTCACTCTACGGTCATTTTGTGTACACTTTAGGCTAATTAGACAGTAACTACTGTTTAACGTGGATTCCGAACCACTAAAAAACATCCATGCCACCGCCCGGATTCAGGCCTGAAGCACCAAAGGCCAGAGCGCTAGGCAATTGGCCATCAGGTCGCTGCACGCACACTAAGCAGTTACACTCTTTGCATTTGCGATATATAGATGCGAAGGTAAGGAAATAAAAACCTTCCAAAAATGGATTAACTATGTTTGCCAAGGTCAAGCGAAGAAACAGAAGTAAATGCTCACCTGTCGTTTACGAAAGAGTACATAAGGAGCCTCTCCTCGACGATCTTCTTGAACTCGGGGCTCTCGTTGGCCAGGTCCCTGTAGTTGTCATTAGAAACAACAATCCCATCACTCTCTACAGCAAGGCGGAGGATGTAGCGGTCGTCGTAGCACACCAGGCGGCGACCTCCCACGTGGCGGGAAGGGGTGAACACCAGCAAACGCTCTTTCTCCAGCTGGGCCAAGATCTCTTGGTCTGCAAATTAACTTGTTAATACCACTGTACGTAAATTTCATTCTGAATTATAATTATATAATTCGTAACTCTATTCTTTAATCAGAAGAGACTGAAAAATGTCATTAGAAAAATAAATGCATTTTCAATCATCACTTAGGCGACTTTGGTTTTGAGTCCTGCTGCAAAAATTGGTAGGGAAATAATCCAGTTTTAGAAGGGTGGGGAAGTCGTCATCAGAATGATTATTGGTGCACACTGATACTTTAGAAATGATGACATTAGACATTGTGCTCTTAATCTTCCTACCCTTTGAGAATTCATTCTCTGGGCAACATAAATACTACATTGTTTTTAATAGTTATTGGGTAATAGCTGGATGAATGGCCTTTTAATGTGTTTTTATCTAATTATTTCGAATATAACGGAAATCACATTCAATATTGTTTGATTCTCAAAATTAAGCCGAAATAAATAAATAATATTAGGGTTTAAGAGTTTTAAATAAGTAAGTAATGCAGCAGGTAACAGAAATAGAATATTCCTCCCTTCAAACACAAATAAGATTTTAAGATAAGCTTGACGCCATTTTTTAAAGCTGAAGTAAACGTCCAAAAAATGATGTGCAAAATTTTTTTCATATGTAAATCATTTTAAATCAAAGAAATCCCTACATTAAAATTGACATTAATAAAATGAACTTTTATTTAAGTATTTCCCTACATAATTTTTAATGCAATGAAATATATTTAAGTGAGTAAATAAATCTATGTCAATCAGTAAACAATAATCCAATTTTTATTTAAAATTTAAAAAATGATACTTTCATAATTTAACTGATAAATTCAAATTTCAACTCTGATTTACAATGAAAATGCAAAAATTGGGAGTTCATTTATAGGTGTTGAAGCGAGAAGAAATAAAAGATTTAATCCAATTAACTGTTTATTACATGGAGATATAAATCGATTTCTTAAAATGTCATTTATGATAGCATCATCATTTAGGATACAATGACAGTATTATCCTCACATGAATTGCACCTGAGTCCTATAGAAAAGTGCTCACCTGTGCAGGGTGCATCGGGTCGAGAATTCTCCTTCCTCCATCGCGGGACAAACACGGTGATGTTCTGGTGTCCTCTAGTCCTGAACCAATCCACGCACAGCTGGATGCCTCGGCAAGAGAACACTCTTTGTTGCCATGGCTGAAATAAAACGATTCTATTTAGAAATGGCAAATCAAATCGATTACAATCTTTTAGAAAATTAGAACAATGAGGATAAGCATTGGATAATGATAATTATTTATACAAGTATAAACTAGATGCACACTGTTGTTCGCTACACACACTAGTTTTCTGTAAAATCTGTTGCTAGATATAAAGAAGTCACAGAATACTTTTCACTTAAAATTCGGCTGGAATAGTTTACTGCCTGATGAATCTTTGGAGTTGTCCAACATTTATAATCTATAAGCTTCTCTGTATTATTCCAGTATTTAATATATGTACTGCCGAAGACAGAACTGATCTTTAAGATTAGCATGTTTCTGCTATTTAAACTTTGTGCCACATTTAATCTATGTTTTTTTACCCGAAAACATTATTACAACATTGGATTAAACCGCTAGTTAAAACAGGCTCTATTTCTCAAGTTATTAATCAAACTCTCAGTATATGTCCTAAGAAAAGATGCGTACGTAATTGACATATAATAAAAATGGAATAAATTACTTGACATTATTAAAATTTCGATACTTGAATGTCGCGAGTGAAAATCAAATTAATAGTAATTAGATACATTTTCATCACAAATTTATTCGCGAAATTAAAACATATAAGATGATTAAGCATCATACTCAGAAACAGTTAATAAGTATCCAATTAGAAAATTTTGAAATAGGCTTAACATTTAAAAATGCGTGAGAAAATTATACGAAAAAAACGAATAATTAAAGTCGCTTCGAATAGATAAAATATATATCTAAAGTTATATATAAACTTTTATTTGAATTTATACCTCGGACATTAAAAGATAATAAGTTTTATTTTCTTCTGCGATTAATTTTTATCAATATTTTCATATATAAACCATAGCTTTAAAAAAATGAAATAAAAAATAAACAACGCAGCCTTGTAATCGCACGAGTTTCCGGTTCTGCAGCGATTTCATTCATGAAGAAAACACAGAAATGACCGGCCTAAGGGAGGGGGAGGGGAACAGCAGGGGGGGGGGGGATAGAAATTAATGCCTGTCCACATGAGCGCAGAGGGGAGGAGACGGTTGAACGAGGCGTGACCCGGATAGTGAGGAGGGGTGCAGATGCCACATTCTTTGCTTGCCCATTACCCAGCAAAAGCCCTGCAGATACAACGATTTTTTTTTTTTCTTCTCCTTCTCTCTTGGCAGACCTGATAATTGCCATCCCATTTGTGTTTTGTGAATCGTAGGTGATGACTGCGCCCATGGGTGAGAGGGATATCTCAGAGTGGAAACTTAATTTCACAGAGCATGAGCAAAAAAAAACAAAGAGACAGAACAACACCCAGTTTAGAAATGACACACACACAAAAAAAAAAATTTCGATTTCTACTAATCTGCAATTAATAAAACGAACGACAAGCGAAAAACGACGAAATACAATTTGACGCAGAAACCTATGCTACTAAATCGCAAATACTAGTACATATTAAAAAGTTAAAAGTAAGAAATCTATGAAATCCTGTCAAAATCTATGAAATACAATGTACTCGTGCGTACTGGAGCCATAAATATGTCAATAATTGATTCCATATAATGAACGTTGCAGTGGAAAATTGTTAACGTTAGTCAACAACAATTACTTCTTGATTATTATACAGTTAAATATTCTTTTAGATGGACATTATCTATTAAAAATTTTTTTGGTCAGATATTTTTGAAAATAATTATTAAATAAGATCATATTTATAACATACTATATTCATGTGATATATCAGTTAAATTTCTTTAAACGCAAATCATGTTTCGTTTACGGGAACTCTGAAAAATTAAATACACGAAAAGCGTTGAATCATTTCAAATCTAAAATCTTGCATTACTCGATGATTTTTTTCTTTATTGTAATTAATTTTTTTTTCTTATGGAATCTGAAAAATACTTATAAAATTATTAATTTAATAGCTGTAGGGTAAAAAAAGTATAAAGGTATTTTAGTCAACTTTACATGCAATAAGCAGATTTTTCTATCAGTACAATTTATAATAATAAAATAAAGAATTTGTATGTTTAAATATGAGTATATAATGAAACTCAAAGTTTTCTGGCAAACAGACAACGCAATTTCAGCGAAAAAGGAGTTCCATTTTTTAAAGTAATATATTTTTAATTTAAAATTTAAACAATTTTTGATAAAAATTTCAAACATTAAAAAACGATAATCAGATAATTTTTTAAAAAAATTATTTTGTTGTAAAAATTTTCTCATATCATAACTATATCATTGCCTTGAAACAAAAAATGAGCTCATTTTTTTCTTCTTATTTTTACATCCTCTCATTTTTTATTTTTTAGTAAAACTACGAACAACACTTTGTTTGGCAACATAATGCGATTTTATTTATTTCATTTTCGCGCTAAATCAAAAGCAAACACGAAATCCTATCTGATCACATGACCGACTTGGCGGAATAGATATTTTTTAGAGAAAACCCTTTGAAATAAAGTTGTATTTCCTGTTTAGACTGAGATGCAATAGCATATAGCTGAAAACAAAAAGCTAAAAGCAGTTAAGGCGATTGAGTTGGTGGTTTAAAAGCATCTAAGACACACTAACGTGAAAATAGAAGAGAGAGGGGGAGAGCTCTACCACAAAGGAATGAAAAGATTCTATGTCGCAAATCTTTTCTATTTGGAATTTCTTTATATTTGGGATTTACGATATAAATCTTCGAATTCTTTAGATTGAATCTTTTATTTTCGTATTAGCATTTTCTTTTAAGCTAGAATTTTTCTTTTAAGGTATAAAAGGTACAAGTACACAAATTACGAAATGAAAAGTTAGTAATTTTTTTTTTTTTTTTTAATTTCAACATAGAGCTATTTTATTGAGATTTATTTCTCCATCAAATATCAGATAAAACCTAATACAAAATCTTAAAAGTAATAAATACAAGACATTTTCATACCTTAGTTGCTAACTATTAACATGAATTTACTTTTTACAGTCTAATGAAAATTTCATTTATAAATGTCCGGGTAATCAAAATAAAACAATAGTAATTCTCCAAATTGGCGATATTTAAGCAATAGCTAATTACGAAATATAGCATTGGTGCACTTTTTAACAAAAAAAAAAAAATATATTTACCATAGCAAATAAAAGTATCTATTTAATATAACAGTTTTGACAAGATGATAATTAAAATAAAATTACGAGAAATTTTCATAACAATAAAAAATAATTAAAGAACATCGATTGTATTTAAAAAAAAATACCGAAGAATCTTTTGAAATCTAATATAATAATACAATAACTCTTAAATTTATTTCACAACAATAATTCTAAGAATACCTTTAAAAAATGGAAGGAGGGGGGAGTTCGAATGCTTTTCACCTACAATGCAACATCATTCTACCCATCCAAGTTCAATTTGCTATAAAGAAAGGAGGTGAAGGGTTGAAGAAAAGTGCATGATGATCCACCACAAAAAGATGAGGGGGGGAGGGGGGGAGAAGATAAGAAAGAGAACGTGCAAAAACGAACAACAGGTTAGGGCGCAACACAGTCAAGGTAGGGGCAGATGACTCTCCTGCAGCATCACTCTTTAACCCCGGGAAGGGAGCGTAACCGGTTTGCAATCGTCTGCGGAGATCTGCCCAAAAAGAGCAGACGAGAATGCAGTGCGTGAGCTTCAGGGCGCACGAATAACGCTTTCAGCAGCTCACGAATTTTTTTTGTTCTTTTTTAGTTTATTTTGTTTCTCATGCTTTTAGTTTTATCATCATGTATTTTTTTATTCCCGAGTAAAAGTAGCCAGTCTTCTAGGCACTCCTTTGCCAGTATTTGGAACTTCTTAGAAGTAATGGGGGGCGATACTTAAGATAAAGCGATACATGAGGGGCGACTGATGTTTGGTCATAGTAAATCAAATAGTGCACGGTCGTTATAGGTATAATTGCTTCCCCGGACACCTTAGAAAAAAAAAAAAATATTTTTTAAGCATATATCTTGATTTCAAAATACAAGAGATATAAATTTTATGAAATTTCCTAAATTAATTAATTTACTTTTGTTGATTGTGTAGAAATCAGAGTTGAAAAGGATGAAGGGTATTTTTCCATTTTGTTAACCGCAATAAAAAGAATAAATTATCTAAATTTCTTTTCAATGCATTTGATAAAAAAAAAAAATTCTTCAAAATTCTAAAAATTTGTTCCATCGCCTTTACAATACTGGTCAATAAAGTAGATAACAATTATTATCATATTTATATTTAGTTATTTAAATTGAAATAGTGTGATTGTACGAAAAAATTTCACGTAGTATTATTTAAAGTTGAATGACCTATTATTTGAAGATAAAGCTATTGAAAACAATACATAGCTTTTAATAATTATTTAATATATATTTTTAATATACATATCTCTTTTAATAATATGAATTAGGTACTATCAGGAAGACTGGTTTCAACTGTATAGACACTACAAGATTTGATATATATATATATAAAAAAAGTAGTAGGGATACTTCTAATGCAAAGCCTGAATCAAATGAAAAAATAAATAAAAGTGTTGAAATTACCGAATTACGAAAGATTACCCAATTTGAGATAAAATATGTTTTACGCCAATTTGGCGTCTTTTGTGTTTGGCGAATTTTTCATGGTTGACATTTTTTACGCTGTAACGCGACAGGGCAGACATAAAATAAAATATACTAACCGATGAATTGCAACTACTTAAAATTTTGTTTTAGCATATAAGAAAAAAACATGCACGGTCATTTTACCAATAAAAATGTCTCTTTTCCCACTATTCCAAAATAAATAAAACACAAACAATTTACATTTCTCTCTACATATTTTTGAAATAATGTTATGTTCTCAAATTAACAACTTTGGCTTAACAATCGTAAATTATAGTACAACACACGTAAGAAATGCAACTGAAAAGGAGGAAATGCATGCAATTTATATATTGAGACTTAAAAATAGAACAATAACAATCATAAAGTTGCCTATCTTAAAAATCTAAATTCGACATTTTAAAATTTGAACGTCATATGACGTCATTGATTAACTTGCTCCACAACAAATTTTTGAAGAAGACAATTTAAATTAGGTACAAAATTACGATTCAAAGGTAGTATTTTATTTCGAATCTGTAAATGGCAGCACATATTCGTCATAATTGTTTCGTTTTGAATTGTCAGAACATAAAAAATTCAAAAATATTATTAAGAACATTTTATGAAGAACGTATTGTATTTCTGCTTTTAGAATACAAACAAATGAAATTTCGCAATTTTTATCTCTTATTCGAAAGCATGCTTTACACAAAAATAATTTCATTAATTTATTTTTTTTTTTTTAATTTTTAACTCTAATTACATACTTTTTCGAATACTGAGAGAACTAAAAACTATAGTACTTAACTTCAAAGAAAATAGATGGATTTCTTCTATTTTGTCTGGTGATTAATCAAAAATTACAAAAAAATTCTTATTAGCAACTTTTAGTTAAACAAAAAAATATTTCTTGTTGCCACCAGATGTCACTAAGAATTGTTTGTTAAAGAATTACGAATAAGAAAATATAATATAGCTCTTTTCGCAACTTCGTTTTATTAAAGCTTGCGTGTAAATGCTTTTATTTTGATCTATGTTAGATATTTCGTACTCACGTTTAAAACAGTTTATGCAAGAATTCCTAAATCTACAGAAAATTTTACTGCCACTTTATTATTGGTGATGCTTGCAAACTTATTTTTGATATAAAAGAGTTATTATGTTTTACTTTCTGCAGCCGGGTTATATGTGCTAGTAAATTTATATATTGTGACTTTTTCCTCGGTCTTATTTACAAGAACAACGCTGCATTTTTCCGCAAATGAGATTGTTTTTTTCAGGGTGTGGCACTAAATAACCTATTTTGTGGGAAGAAATAGGAAATGGTTAACGTGTTTTGGAGGGGGGAGAGGGGGGAGCGGACACTAATGAATAGCTCTAGGCAGTAATTTTCAGCTTCACCTGTTTTTTCGTGCTTCAAGATATTTGTTACAAAGCCAATTCCTGATTACTTTTTTTTTTTTTCAATTACCTGCATTAAAATTGCTTCATCAAGTAATAGATTAAAATCATTAGTAAGACACGGGTTATTTATTTATTTATTTTTTGTTTAAGCTAGATACATTTTATATCAACAGTGATTTCAATTAAAATAAACATTTTATAAAATTTAGAATCGTAAAAATTTGATCCCATATTTACGAAGAATAATTTCTATACACAATTTATTTAATTGGGTGGTTGTAAAGCCAAAGTCACACGAGATCTTCCATGGCTTTTTGACATGGTACCAAGAAACTTGAACTGTTAATAATCAAAATAATTTACAAATAAGTTAAGAGTTCTTCTGAAATCAAGGCCTGATGGCAATTGGCGAGCTGTCTATTCTGGACAGAACTACCCACAATTGTTGATAGCACAATAGCTGTGCGTGTTAAGCCCACAGTACTGCACCCTGATAACGTTGATTTAGCTACATATCTGCCTTTAAAAAGTCTAATGGCGTATTGGTCAACAGACAAGTATTTACAAACACATTTTTAATTGCAATAATGTTAAAATTTCTTCTTTTTCTTCATTGGCACAACAACCCCATGGTGATCCAAGGTCGTCTACCTATTGGCAGATTTTGAGACAGAAGATGTTTTCTTTTTACGGAGTAGGGTTGTCAGCCCAACGCTCTACATTCATATTAGACTGGGACCTACGTTTAAAGTGGATTCCTAACCACTACAAACATCCATGACACCACCGGGACTCGAACCCAGGAAACCTGTGGCACCGAGCGCTAGTCACTCCAATCAGGCAAAGAAAGAAAAAAAAAAAAATTTTTTTTAGTATGCATATTTAAGTACCTACAAAAATGAGTATATTTCACGTAACGACTTTATATATTAACGTATAAAAATAAAGAACAAGAATAAAATGTAATTAAGATGTTATTGCATAATTAAGTTAATAATATTATAATAATTTTCATAAACACGATATGTCATATTTGGAGGATATATTCCGAACCCACAAATTTCTTTTGCTGTATTCAATTCACTGTAAGCATCAGTAATTCAAAGATTCAAAAACACTGAAAAAAGCAAATTTATAATAATATATACATACTAAGCT
Organism: Caerostris extrusa; assembly: GCA_021605095.1. Taxonomy (NCBI): domain Eukaryota; kingdom Metazoa; phylum Arthropoda; class Arachnida; order Araneae; family Araneidae; genus Caerostris; species Caerostris extrusa. Next base: position 107,129 of record BPLR01000208.1, read on the forward strand.
TATTGTATGAATTTATGTATTGTATTGTTGTGTTTACTTTAAATAATTAATATTTAAGAATAAATGTTTATATATTTCCTCCTCATATTTATATTTGTTGATATTTAGCTCTACCAAGAAACTGATGGCGACTTCTCCATGAACTGCATGTGCACAGAATCAATAAAAATGCGCCATGCATGCCCACACGGCGATACCTAACTTTCACTCTGGCAACGGCTAAACAATGCCGACTCCAAGCCGGCCCTTGCAGAGAGAAGAAAAGAGAACCGCGCTTTCAGAAAGGATCCACTTTAGTTTCCTTCGCAAGTACCGCGGGGAGGGGAGGGGAGGAGGAAGGATTACCTGTCGGTCACATCCGCTTCTGCATCCGTCTTCCCCTCTCTCTTCACCCTCGGCAAGGACTCGACTCCCCCAACTTATCGTCTGCGCAGGTAAGCAACCTTCTCCTTGTGCGCCATGGGATTGCTCTGGCCTTTCCCCTCATTATTCTCTCTCTGCAGATCCTTTTTTTTCTTTTTCTCTTCTTTCCAGCGTTTGAATCTCAGTGAGAAAGGTCGTTTGTTATCAGGCAACTCATAGAGAAAACCGAACAGTTTTGTTTATTTTTTTTTTTTTTGCAGCTCTTTTTTGTTAGCTAATTTCCAAATATGATAACACTATAATTTTGATTATTTTCTGTGTGGTCATTTCGTTGTACAAAGGGCCGAGATACAAAAATTCACCAAGTTTAATTTAATATAATAAACATCGAATATAAACTCTCGGTCGGGCGTTTCTCACAAACAATTCTTCAGGTTCGAATCCTGGCGGTGGCATTGATGTTTGTTCGTGGTTCGAAATCCACGTTAAACCGTAGGTCCCAGTTTTAATTAGCCAAAAAGTGTGCACAAAATGACTGTAGAGCGACAAATTAAATAAAAAAGAATTCGTTAACGAAACGGACACTTATAATACCCTCCGCAAGATATAAATCGTGGTTTTTACATAATAACTAACTATCAGTGCCTAATGAACAACTATCAGTGCACACACTATTTTCAGTGAACTCGAAATAGAGAATCAAATTCACACACACATACACACAAAAAAAGTTGAATTATCTCTATACTTAAGTTAATAAAATATAGAAAAGTGCTTTGAAAATATAAACAAATAAAATACAATGACGATGGTATTGTTAAAAATTAGAATATAAGATAATGCACATCCTCATGTACAAGTAAATAACGCAACACATTCTCTTATCAAATATTTAAAAGTCAGCTGATAATATCAAGGTGAATTCCTCTTCTAAAATGGCAAAGCAGGTGTGTTTGTCATCGATGCCGAAAAATGCAAGGAAGTGCAGCCGGATGTGCGTAGAGATGATGTCACTGTGTCAGAGGGTGACCTAGGTGGGATTCGAAGAGGGGAAAGATGTATCCCCCAAATCGCTTTTCTCCCTCTCTTAACACTTGATGACAGGCGACGAGCTCGTTTCGCGACTCGGAAAAATGATTTTATTTTTATCAGCTCATTTAAAACACACGTCAGGTTCAATTTTTTTGCGGATTAATTAGAGCTGAATCTCGTTTTCATTTGGGATTATATCTACCCGATAAATAAACAAATTAATTGCCAATTAAAAAGCAATTTTGATGTTATAAATAACGATTAATGTAAATCTAGTAAACAGCATTAAATTATGATTTAAAGAGGATATTTAGGGAGAAAATCTATATAAAGTAATTTTAAGATTTTCATTCTTTATATAAATGTCATCCTTTTAATTCTACTACAATTTTGGTTATCGTCCTACACAAATTTGTAAACGAATACGTACCTTTTATGAATTAGACGAAGATTAAAAAATATACACAATCAAGTCATAGGAAATGTTCATCGGGGACAAGAGATAAATTGAATGCCATGGATGTTTAAAATTCTTTAGCAGTTGGTTACTTAATGAGGTTCACTGATTAGACATCCTATTTTACACTGAATCACCTTCTTACCTCTAGTAGGGTATCGCTTCTAGTCAATGAAAGGATAGAATTAGCCCCATCAAAGCAACTTTGGCTTTAATTCTTATTTCGCAACAGTTATGAACTCTAATTAACGAGCAACTATATATTTACTACGTATGCATATTTCTGTTTACCAATCTCACCAATCTTGAACACAATTTTTAATCATATACTATTAATACAGTTAGGACACTTTTAATTAATGTATTATATGAATGAGCTTTTTAATTTTATTGCATACGCCTCTACTGCAATGCTGTTAATCAACCTATGGCATAATGTAGATGTTTAGTATCAGATACATCACAATAGATATCCCATAAGACACAATCTAGTTACCTCATGGCCACATTGCTTCCATCGATGACTATATGTCGTAGGTTGGAAGGATCATCTAAGTCAGCTGTGCCGGTGTCAAATTGGCTAATAAGCGTTATCGCACTTTCCAGCATCCTGGGGGCAGACTGGAAGGGCGGACCAGACGCGCCCAGACGGATCAGCTCGGCCAGCAGCTCGTTTTGACTTGGTTGAGGACCCAGCTTCTGCAGGGCAGTTTGAACCTGCTTCTCGGTGTATCCCAGCTTGAGAGCGAACTCCACACGGCCTGTATAGTTGGGATCGGCCATGACGGCTTCCACGGGATCATGGGTGACGTATTCAGCGAACTCAGCACCCAGGGTATCGGACACGGTCCGGCTCACGTCGTCATGGTGAGGGTCGCTCGCCATCCCAGGTAACTCGCCCTGAGGGGTGCCAGTCGATTCCGCCACCTCACAGTCGGAGTCGTAGCTTGAGTCTTCAGATTCGAGGTTCCTGCCTTGCCGGAACACCTGAGAAAGACATAAAAAGTTAAAATATGATAAGAGTGCATGATATGCATATCATATCCATTCTGAATTATTATTATTATTACGTTTATAATTAGAAATTTTTTTCAGACATTGAAACATGTAAGATATATTACTAAGATATGTTATGTAAGATATGTTAGAGATAATAATAACCAAATATTGCTTTAAAACTCTTGAGAAAGAAGGATAATTGTATATGACACATTATCCAGCAAGTTAATTGAATGACTTGGATGCAATTTTAAAAATTTAATACTAAAAAATTCGGTATCTTAAATTAATATCACAAAGCTATTTAAAAATGGATGGTAGTAAGACTAACAATCTTACATATATTTTATTAAATCTAGGATTGAAATAGAGTCGAAGTTAATAACTTCTTGTGAAAGTGGATGTACATAAAGATATTAATACCCAGTCTAAAAAAGTTACATCATTCAAATTTGTCATAGAGATACTCATATATTAATATTTGATCTGAAAGGGCGATAACTCCTTACCTCTCGTGACTGTGTTCCCACTTGGCTGAGGTCTCCCATGGTATCCGGCGGCTTTCCCTTGGACTTGGATAGCACGATATCCTGCGCCTTAGCATCTAGGAAGCGCTGGGCGGCCAGGATACATCGCTCCTGGCCACTGATCAAGACTTGGTTGTCGGGTACCTCAAATCGCACCAGCGCTGGACTCGCGCTCAACTTCGTCCCGCATCGGGACCAACTGTTGGAAGATGTCCGGCACATACTGACAGCGGCGTTCACAGCGAGATGACGGATCAGAGCAAGCTGACAGCAAGTAATCCTGAAAAGAAGCAGATTGTTACAACAAGCATACAATTTGAACGAGTTTACGTTTTCCATCCTTGTATCTACCAACACCGGAGAGGTTCTAGAATTTATTACTATAAATTTGAATTTATTATTCTCCTACATAAAAGAAGGGTCATAAGCAAGATAAACATTCCCACAGCAAAAACTAAGTGTGGCAATACTATGGCTAAGCGTCAATCAGTCTAAGAATGTATGAGAGCTTAATAAACCTTAAGGAATTAAAAATGCATTATTTCTAATTTCAAAGCCTAGCAATGATGGTAGTTCTACCAAAACATGGTGGATTATTTTGGATACCACCTCATTACTAAAAATACGCTTTAAGTTTCCATTAAAAACACAGTATTATTAATATCTTACTACCTTTGCAAAAAAACTTTCAATTAATGGATATTTAAAGTATCTTTTTAACATTTAAAAATGCTTTCAATTTCATTAATGTAAAATGCATTAATCATTAGAAAACCAAAAAACCGAATAAAATATTATAGTGAGATGAGGAATTTGTTCCACAACTACAGTTAAGATCTTACGTAATGTAAAAAGAAAATTTTCAATAGCAAACAAATACAAATTTTCAATATTATGAAATGGTAATAAAAGTCTTACAGCATAACAAAAATTCTAAGCAATGCGTCTTAAAATGGTCTGGTAACATGTAACATTTCATACCAAGCACATTACTAAGTCGATGGAAAATACAATATTCCATAAGCAAAGCTTGGAAATTGTGCGAACTCAACTGTTTTCTGGCTTTATTTTGTGCTATTTACAGCAAATTTGAATGTGACAACGGAATAGCTAAAAAGCTAATCAATCTACGAATGCATGTATAAAGAACTTAAACAACCTCACGGAATTTCAAACCCCAAATTGTTCCTGATTTCAAATATTTAGCTAATGGAACCAAAAAAATACAAAAACGGTTTATTTTACATATTTAAGAATTTTTTATCTTCTTTTTAGTGATAAATTAAAAAAAGCCTCTAAATTTTTTCAATTGATGTTAATGATCATTTCTAGGGCAAATACATATTATAAATATAGTATATTTTATTACGAAAACCAGTAACATAGATATCAGATTTTTTTTTTTTTCTGTAATGTATACATTATACAAATGACTTGAATCAATAAAGTTTAACATTTTATCGACAATGAATAAAAATTATAATTAATTTTTTATGCATTATAAGAAAGTGTATAAAATAATCATTGATTTTATTTAATAAAATTTAATTAATATGGAATCTTTAATTCCTTTGTTTAATAGTTTTTCAATTTATAAAATCAATTAATAGGTTTATAAAAATAGCATATATTAATATGATTGTGAACAAAAAAAAAATGACAATTAATCGAAAAGAAATAATCACTTAAATTTCATAAAAAAGAGAGGAGGGAAAAAAAAAAAAAAAAAAAAGATTTGCAAAAATTCAATAAGAAAAAAATTTCATTTCGCAGTTAGCGTTTGCATAAATTAATCACTATAAACACAGGGAATTAAAGACAAAACATCCGATATTTGTGTTCCTCACATAACTGGCAGATGAATGAAGAAAAACTAAAAACAGCCACCTGAAACAAACGGGGGAAACCGCTGAAGGCTGCTGACAAGGTCGACAGCTCACTCATGACGACACCACGAAGACTACGTCATCATCAGAAGGACATGACGTCAAAGGTCATTACATAAAGCAAGGCAAGAATTGATCACACAAGATAATATAGTAGGGAATACTATTTATAGACAATTTTGCAGTGTTTGTTTGGATGGATTTATTTCGATATCTTCAAGTTTTGCTTGGAAGTGGAACATGATGGAATCCGAAACTTGTTCAAGTTATGAAGAGATAATTTAGACAAGATTCTTGTTGTTTGAGATAACGGATAATCTAAACAAATGTCACTTCCTATATCGAAACATTCATACTGATATTTCTTCTAATTATAACACTATACAAAAAAAGAAAAGAAAAAAATTTAACTAGAAGAAAGTAATGGAAAATAAAATATATTTAATCAAGATAAAAATGGAAATGAATTAGGATTAATTACACATAATTAGAAACCTTCAAAGTTTTTTTTTTTTTTTTTTCTTATAAAATTTATAAAAATAGTTTAAATAAGAATTTTAAAAAAAATTCTTCATATTTAATTTAGCATAAAAAAATATAAAAATGAATGTGTAGTATAAAAATGAATGTGAATAAATTAAAAAAATAATTCTAATAATAAATAATATTCTGAAATCCTTAGAATACCGCATATTATTAGATTAAATGCTATTGAATTGTACACCGAAGTGACAAAAGTCATGGATACCTCTTAATATCGTGTCGGCCCTCCTTTCGCCCGGCGAAGTGCAGCAACTCGACGTGGCATGGACTCAACAAGTCGTTGGAAGTCTTCTGCAGGAATATTGAGCCATGCTGTCTCGATAGACGTCCATAATTGTGAAAGCGTTGATGGTGCAGGATTTTGGGCACGAACAGACCTCTCGATGATGTCCCATAAATGCTTGATGGGATTCATGTCGGGCGATCTAGGTGGCCAGATCATTCGTTGGAATTGTCCAGAATGTTCTTCAAACCAATCGCGAACAGTTGCGGCCCGGTGACATGGCGCATTGTCATCCATAAAAATCCCATCGTTGTTTGGGTACATGAAGTCCATGAATGGCTGCAAGTGATCTCCAAGTAGCTGAACATAAGCATTTCCAGTCAATATTCGGTCCAGTCGCATCAGAGGACCAAGTCCATTCCATGAAAAAACAGCCCACACCATTAAGCAGCCACCACCAGCTTGAACAGTGCCTTGCTGACAGTTTGGGTCCATGGCTTCGTGGGGTCTGCGCCACACTCGAACCCTGCCATCAGCTCTTACCAACTGAAATCGTGACTCATCGGACCAGGCCACGGTTTTCCATTCATCTAGGGACCAACCGATATGCTCACGTGCCCACGAGAGTCGCTGCAAGCGATGTCGTTCTGTCAGTAAAGGCACTCGAGTCGGTCTTCTGCTGGAATAGCCCAAGAAAGCCAAATTTCTCCGCACAGTTCTAACAGACAAGTCCCTTGTACGTCCCACATTGATTTCTGCGGTTATTTGACGCAGTGTTGCTTGTCTGTTAGAATTTACGACTCTTTGCAGACGTCGCCGGTCTCGGTCGTTAAGTGCAGGCGGTCGACCACTGCGCTGTCCATGGTGGGATGTTATGCCTGAAATTTCATACTCTCGGCACACTCTTGACACAGTGGATCTGGGAACGTTGAATTCCCTAACGATTTCCGAAATGGCATGACCCATGCGTCTAGCTCCAACTAACATTCCGCGTTCAAAGTCTGTTAATTCCCGTTGTGCGGTCATCATCACGTCAAAACCTCTTCACATGAATAACTTGAACAGAAATGAAAGCTCTGCGAAAGCACTGCGCATTTATACCTGTTCTACGAGATGCTACTGCCATCTGAAAATTTGCATATTGCTATCCCATGACTTTTGTCACTTCAGTGTAAGGTTTTGTTAAAATTATGATTACATATGTATATTAATAAAAAGCAATATTAGGAAACTAAATACGAAATTTCTTACTCATACCGTAATAATTCCTTACGGTATTGGTAAAGAATTGGAAAATAAACTTCACTATTTTTACTTGTAAATGATAACAGACATGTAAATCCGAAAAAGTGAAAATTAATTGCTAAAGCTCGTAAATTGAAACTAATATTTATAAACTGATGCAGGGCGACTTATCAAAAATAAACTAAAGTTTTAGATGCAAATATTTCGCCATTTTTTAAAAATTTAATATTGGGCTTCTTATTTTGATATTTCGTTTTGAGAAAAAAAATTAAAATATTAGTCAGCTTATGCATTTTTAATGTTGCGTATCCAAATTATATTTTATGAATTTTTTTTTTTTTGAAAGTTGAGAAAATATTTCGATTAAATATACTGAATAACGTTTTATTATTTTATCACAAATATTTATTTCACTAACTACAGCATGCCCAGTATATCTATTGAAAAGTAGACCGAATTCATAATCGTTAGAATATGTAAAGCTGTCATACGAGTTAAATATATTCAATTAAAAATAGGAATCAGTTAAGTCTGAACTGGAAACATAAAAATGCACACACACACGCGCGCGATTTTTTAAAAATATCAACACGATTAATTAAAAAATTAAAACAGAAGCTAAAGTATAACAACCGAGTTCATTTTATTTATTTATTTCTATTTACAAAATAAAAACTATTTTTAAAATATAAATTTTTGTATCTCTGAAATTAAATAAGTCGTCACAAAATTGATAAAGATTATGTGAAAATTAGGTAAAAAAGGTTTAAATATTAAAAGTTTTTACGTATTCAAATAATTATGCACGTTTTACTAGTTTCCGTTGAATTAAATAATTAAGAAACAAAAAATGCTAAAGTTGAAAATAAATAAATAAATAAATAAACTACATAACAATTGAAATGACCGTTTCCTTTGAAACATAATGAAGTTTAAAGAAAATGGTCAAAACAGAATAGAGATTTGTTAAACTTTTGCAAAAATAAAATATTGATTTTTGCAGTAAAATTTGAAGATTTCTCGGCATTTCTTTTCGGCTTTATTTATATTTCCGCTGTAAAGCTACAACTTATCAAAAAAGTAGACATAAACATTTTAAAACAACAATAAAAAAAATAAATATTAACAACCTAAAAGAGAAAGGGGGGAAAAAAGCCCACTGAAAATTTATTGGGAAATCACGAAAATTTCTTTAAAACACGCACTGTTGCCAATCGATGACAACAATATAAAAGAAAAGGTGACATAAAAATCAATTTCTCCATCATAACAAGACTGTCCAAGACAAGACAAAAAGAATTTCCAAAACAACTTATTGAAAATTTCTTTTCGTTCGGACTTCTGTAAAATAATTGGAAATTTGCGAGTCATAGAAAAAATAAACATAACATTTATTTATCTTTTTTTTTTATGCATTTAAAAGATTTTTTTTTAGTTAGAATTTTGAAGGAATTCTAAAAGTTACATTATATTATTTATAACAAATATTTATAAAAGCACCTTGAAATTTTCACATAATTAATTAAATTAAATCAATTTTGCATAATTTTTTTTTGATGATTTAAAATAACGGTGTTAATTTAGCATTTATTTCATACAAAATCGTATTACTTTTCGCAAAATTGTAAATTTGCATTCACACATAAAAACAAAAAGTAAACAACTTTTAATATGTTTGATGTCATTTAAAAGCATACAAGGCATTTAAAAAAAAAAAAAGAAAAAAAAAATTAAAAATAGAATAGAGCTTTATAAATTTAATCAGAAGCAATTTAGATCATTTTTAACCTCAATATATCATACATTTTTTTTTACACATTTATCAAGAAAAAAATTATTAATGCATGCACATTTGAAATGTGATTAATATCTTCATTGTAAAATTCATGTCATTGGAATATTGTTTTTCTATTTCTAAATTAGTCTTTATCTAAACAAGAGTTCAAATATTCTAATTTATAGAAAACTATAAAATCAATTAATAAGAACATGTTCTCAATGTGATGATAAAATCTTGCAAAAAAACAAGCAAACATTTATAAATAAAATAAAATTAAAGCTTACCCATTTCACATGTTCATCTAAAGTAGGAAGAGTTGTTATTGATTGTCGACTCATGGCTGATGACATAAATCGAGTGTCACCTGTGGTAAACTCCATGTTGAGAAACCAATCACACTATAAACCAGAAGACTAAAAACCGAAGACTATCTTTTATTTTTACATTAACAACTTAACTTCAACCTCCAACAAAAATTAAAATTCCTTAGTCAGACAAATTTAAAGTTACCAAACGACTTCAATTTATCATAATATGATATAAATGTCTAACTAATCGCTAACTGTTCAAATCGTTAAATATTATGGCAAGCACTTGCAAAACAAAATTTCTGTTCTAAAATTCTGACATTTAATTATTAATAACGCGTTCCCCCTCCCTTTTATATTGCAAAAACAACGGAATCCAATGCTAAATGTGAGCGGAAAAATAAAAGGAATTTCCTTTTTTGATTCTTCTAACCCAGTTATTTACGTATGATAAAAATGAGTGCTAGAGAATCAACAAGTGCTACATCCTGTTCGAAACTATGAATGCGGCAGGTTTCGCAGCGTATCCGTGATGCCTTAAAAAAACGTGAGGAACTTTTTTTTTTTTTCCAACAGGTTTGCCGACCTGCTGTAATGAAGAGGATTACCGCCAAAAGCATCGCCGCATTCACCTGTGGGACGTCGCCAAAACCTGCGGACGTTGCCAAAGACCCGCGTTTTTTTAATGATTTCTTACAACGAGGATACGTGTAAAATGAAGTGAATGAAAAGATCAAAACAGAACATTTTCGTTTTTTCTAATGTAAAATGGGGAAGAGAGTAATTTCCACATTTTAATGTTAAAATTTCAAGTAATTCACAACTTAAAGTGTTTTAAATATTTGAATGTTTTCAAGGAAAAAAAAATTCTGTAATTTTAAAATTTAAAAAAATCTTCAACCTCTTTTTTTTTGCAGCTACGTGCCAAAAAAAAATTTTTTTATTTATGTCACACCTCTATTAAGAAAATGAGATTTTGAATCATAATTTTAAATAAAATTAAAATATCCCGATGCGATTTAAATAAGCATTCTAAGGTAAGGTCAGCAACCTTTTTCTCAATAAGGTCACACTATAAATTCGAAAGTTATTGGGCGCGCGTGAAAAAACAACTTCAAAATATTAAATGTTTTATTTCAAGAAATATAATTAGACATATTTAATTTATAAATGCAAAACAAACACAATGAGAAATACAAACATCCAAATACATAGCAAATCTTCTACCAAATTGTTACAACATGAAGTATAATTAGAATTGATGTTTTTAAACAGTTATCTAAAATACAATCCATGATCTTGAATCAATATTTTGCTTTCAGATATACCATATTTGAAAACGGATATTTTAAAATATACGTAATCGTAAAATAGACACAAATTATTAGAATATATTTTCTTAAAATACGATATTTATTTTTATATGCTATAATCTAAAACATATTAATGTTATCATTATGACGTGCTTTTAAAACTATATTATGTAGTTTTGCAGATTTATTATTTCAAATTCTATTTTATTTGTAATACTAAACTCAAACTATTTGTCAATTTTGTACTTATTGTCGAAAATATAAACCAGAAGCTTCTAATATTTCTTCTTAGTTAACAAATACGAGATTTTAAATGATGCAGTTTTTGCAGCTTTAGACCATCCAAAGGCTTAGCAAAAATGTTTTGTTTAATAATAGCTTATTTTAAGAAAGATGTCTTTCTTCTTATTTCGGAGGACACAGGATAGTCGGTCGGCATCAAAAATTGAATTAACGGTTTTAAAACGACTTTCGATGTTATTTCTCTTGGGAATCGCTTTACCATTATTGCACACTGAGCAGATACATTTGAATCTGAAATCAATAAAACAAAATTGTTTTTATCAATCATTAAAACAATAAATTACTTTTCTTTCACAATTATTCATGATGGATTATATATAAAATTCGTTTAAACAATACGTTACATGTTTGTATAAAACGATGTACTGTCTGTAGAACGATAACATATTACCAAATGTACCAGTAGCGAGAATCTTCCTACGTGCTAAGCGTCAAGTGCGTCAATGTATGATACTGATTATTATTTGTTGACGTATATGTGTGTAATATAGTGAGGACACAGTGTCGAAAATTACTCTTATCTTTTAAGCAGAAAATTTACCGTACTCGTCTCCACAAGTACATCTTACAGCAGTTATTCTTTCTAGGTCCGTTCCTGTACAATCTACCCATTCACGATTTTCCGCAAATTAAGAATATCAAAATTAGTTTATATGCAAATGATACAGCTCTGTTTTCCCAAGAAAAAAAAAATTCTTTTTATCTCAGCTCATGCCTTTTGGACAGACAAACATTTATATCAACACTATTCTGTCGATACAGGTCATTTTTTCTGTTTGATCTCAAAATGCATATGTACTATTCATTACATTAATATACTTCATTCTTTCTTTGTATACTATATTTAATGTCTGCTACTTGATGCGAATTAAGCACGAAAAATACTCGCTGCTTAAGTTTTGAGCATCAAAGTACAAGTACAATTTGTTTCTAGTCATCGCCCATGTAAATGCATTTTTGAGGTTCTGCAGTTTCTACAAAATTGGTAATCATTCAAAGGCTCGTTATTTATGATACTTCATAAATGTAGTCATCAGATCTTCCATTGACCTCCGTAATATTCGGTGTGGCCTGATGGTCAATTTGACTAGCGTTTTGACCTTTGGTACCATAGGCTTCAAGTTCAAACCTGGGCGGTGGCATGGATGTTTGTGAGTGGTTTCGGAATCCACGTTAAACTGTTGTTCCCAGTCTAATTAGTCTAAAGCAGGGGTCTCCAAACTACGGCCCGCGGGGCAAATCCGGCCCACGACAGCGAATAGCTTATTGTTGCTGTAATAAGTTGGATAAAAAACACAGAATGATAATAACTCGGTTTTATTGACTTGCTAGGTAAAGCTTAATGACAAGCATAATACGCAGAAAATTTAACTTATAGATATTATTAGATTATAGATAATGGCAGAAAAATTAAAATGGTTTTGTCCCTTGGTACTTACTAGAGTAAACAATATGGCTCTAAGGCTGGAAAGTTTGGAGACCCCTGGTCTAAAGCGTGCAAAAATGACCGCAGAGCGACAAACCAAACCAATATTCGGCAAATCGTCAAATTTGTATAATTTTATTCCTAATATTGACAAAACCGCATTTTAAATACAACTTTCATATTATAAAAATACTCCAAACAACCCTTCATCTTGATGTTTTCTTGATGAAAAAATAGGGTGTAGGGCAGTAATAAATATTACAAATTAATCTCCTCCGTTGTTCTTTCCCCCTTCTTGAAGTATCAACATTGCAAACCTTGAATGACGGCAATCCACCAATTCTTTTTATTTTTTTCCTATTGCAATAGCTGAAAGGAGCAAAATTCTACAAGAAACGTTATCACATTCAATAGCCAAAGAATACATCATAGTTTCAAAATATTAGTTGCAAATGAAGAATGTAATATTCCAAATTCTACAAGAAACGTTATAACATATAATACCCAAAAGAATATATCAAAGTTTTGAAAATTTTAGGCATAAATGAAGAATGAAGTATTCCCAATTCTACAAGAAATACTATAACAATCAATAGTCAAAAGAATATATCAATATTTGAAAATTCTAGGCATAAACGAAGAATGAAGTATTCCAAATACAATAAGAAGCACTATACAGCTCCATAAGCATGGGAAAATGCCAAAAGTGATAAATGTGAAACTTCAAGAAGAAGGAATTGATCAAAGCACTACGAGTACTTATAGCTATTGGATATACAAATGTTTAAAATCAAGCCAAGAAGTGAAAAGTGCTTCAAAACCATACTACAAAATACTTCAAACAAAATCCAAATTCTCCAGAAAATTCCTTAAGATTAATGTTATTCATGAAGCATTTCAAGACTCAAAGCATTTCATTACTCTGAAGCATTTCAAGACTAAGGGGCTCAAAGTAACATTTTCCACCAAAATTTGAAATGGAGTTTTATTTGCTTGGCCCTCATTTTCGGATGTCACGGATCCTAACCAGGACAACATCATGTTCACCCATGATAATAAAATATTTGGAACAAATAATAAAAAACAATTATCAAAAGAAATCAATTTATTATTAGAAGGGGAAATTGCGAATCACTTGGTGGAAGTATTTGGACGAACGGTAATAGTTTCTTGTCACACGACAGCCAACACAAAAATAAATCTTATAGTTACAGAGCAGCGGAGCACGCTACCATTATAGATGAATTATCCATCTCACGGAATACATAATGAGAGACCGGTTAATAATTGATACGTATATATTATCTTTCAGCTTGCTATCATCTAATATTTCACGCAATCAACTATTCACACAAATTGTATTTATATCTCAATGGAAAAGTAAAACATATCGAAATAACTATTGATAGATGATATTTATTAATATTAATTTAAGAAAATAAATCAGCTTAAAAACAATTAGTTTTTTTAATCCTGTAAAAGATTTTTAATTTGAAAACGATACTCTTTTTGCAAAATTCTAGCTTTAAAGTTAAATAGATTTTTTATATTCTATAAAAATGAATCTGTCAAAATATTTCAAGAATATAAATATGTTTATTCAATATTATATTACGTTTTTAATTATATACATGATACTTTATTTCACATTATTTTTAAGTGATTTAAAAACTCAGCAAAATCTGCCAAAAATTCACTAAAATAAGACGCTAAAACTGATAAATCTATATAGCTTTAAATTCCCCACTATAGGGGAAAAAAATCAGAGTAGAACGAAATATATCTTTTATTTCTTGATTTAAAAAAAAATCGTATTTTGCATTCGATTTTTTTTAAAGTTATTATGCTTATGAATAGATTAATATTAAAAATTACAATTTTATTATTGTTTAAATTTACGTCATAAAATAAAATTGAAAAAAAAATACCAATAAAAGAACGTTAAAGAATTTAGATAAATTAAAAAAAAAAAAAATATATGAAAAATAAATGAATACTGATGAGTTTCGCAGCATATTAAGATATTAGAATTTTTTATTTTTTAAGAACTATAACTTTATTACTTTCCTTTTATGTTATTATATGTTTGAAGTACAAATGTTACTTTTTTTTTTCTTATTGTTTAAAATTAAAATAAGTTCGATAATTTGTGCCTACCTTACATATGATTTTTTTTGTTTTATCATTCCAATAATAATAATAATAATAATAATAAAAAGTTCATATATGAAAACTATACATGTACGAGCGATATAATATTCTAAATGTATGAGAGAGATTTTTAAAGACTTAGAAATAATCATTTTATAAAATAATATTCATACTAGATTAAATATAAAAAAAAAAAAAAAAAAACCTATGAAGTTTTTTGAGGTAATTCTTAATTAATTACTTATTGCCATAACTGCCATATCTATTCGAGTTGATTTACAGCGAAAATTTTCAATAGTTTGTACCCATTGTTTCTATATAAAGTCAAGGACTTTGAATATATTGAAAGTTAGTGTAGGAGAAGGAAAGGGAAAGGGAAAAAAAAAAAAAAGTTTAAAAACAATAATAAAAAATCACCGAATAAGTAGAACAGTGCAAAGTCCTTAGAAAAGAAAAATTAAACGTTTAAAGTAAGTAACGCCTCTTTCTTTTTTTTTTATTTAATAAATATAGAAATTAGGTCACTAATTTTTGTTTCAGGAAATTTATTTGATAGAATTAATAATTTAATTTCTCGATATGCAGTTTTCCCTACAGTACATAAATACTTTTAATTGAGATAAAACTGTTGAATATCAAAAATATTTTAAATTTTTATTATTTGTTTCAAATAAACTTTTAAATATCTTAAAATCTAGTTTGTTTTTACTTTAAATGAATGCTACATATTTTCTATTTTTAAAAGTTCTGCATAAATAATTAAATCGCAATTTAGTGACTCTGTTATTTCATATTTTGAATTGCAGCATTTGAAATTTTTCTCAAAATTAAATACGTTGAATTTTTTTTTTGTACTATTTTTCGGCATCAAGTGCATTACTATTAGAAATATTTTAATGAATTTTATTAAAAAATTATCACCGGTCATTTGTTAGTAAATAGTTAAAAAATCATATCACAAATAATAAACATATTTCATATCAATAAATTAATATGGAAAATGTAAAAACCTTTTTAAACATTGAGGGATGAAGATGAAAAACGAAAATTCCTAGAACGTTATACACATCAAAGCAAAATTCATCTTAATTTCAAAATAAATATACTCTCCTTCCTCCAAACAAAAAAGCGGTTTTGTTTTATTTCAATCCTTGCAATTTCGTCTAAAAACGACTGCCACAATCCAAATGTTAAATTTTTTTTTTTTTTTTCAATTACCTCATTGAATAGCAGAAAAGTTCGAAAAGGAAGACAAGAAGCTTATAAAAACACAGAAATATTTCCTCTATTTTTTAGTTGTAAGTAAATATTTAGTAGTACCTCAGTATACGTTGTAAATTCATTCCAGGTCCTTGGAAAGAAGAATTAAAGGAGAAAAGATAAGATATAAGAATTAAAGGAGAAAAGATTAACCCGTTGTCAAGGGGGATGGGGGATCGTTTTTATTAGTACCTTGGTGTCCTCAAGATGTTTCGTAAAAGTAATATTAATCCTTCCAGAAATACTTTTGAAACTTATTTGGTTTATTTTAGGCTTTGTTGGCGTGGTATTTTTGCAAAGTTTTTGACAGCCATTCCACAAAGATTTTGACGTAAGGGAGTCGTATACCAAATAAAGGTCGTATAACAAACAAAATTTTTTGCGTTCAGATAGCGTTCGCGTATATCAAGTTAGAATTATTCCAAAGTGGACAAATGCCGATGAACTACCATATAGTCAATATATCAATATGAATACAAATAAAATTTTGTTTATCTTTAAAAATTTCACCATTTTTAATAACAATAATAATTACTGAATTATTTCAGCACTATTGCGATTTCTCAAAAATCCCGCAAAAGAAGCAGCCCCTTCTTGCCGGTCCCATTCTACAACGAATATATTAGCACATATTATGCTTAGAATTTCGAGATATTTTAAAATCTCTCATCAAATGAAATTCTTTATATCAATGTTGAAATTAAGCCACGAAGCACTAAATAGTAGCGAAACCGTTTATTTGATAAGAATTGGATTCTAACTACTAGAACTAGTCGAAAAGGATGACCCATTGGCATCGTGTCAGTTACCTCACCTGTTGCAAAGAGTGCTAAATCGCCAAACGGGGGAGGACGAGCAGAGTTCACGAACGTTTTTCGCCGCCGCACAGTTTCGACTGGGGTCCGGTTGTGCAGGGCCCCGCAGCGCAAAAGGGGCTTGCCGAAAAACAAGTACTCAACAGGATCTTCACTCTGACGGAAGAGGGAGGCGCCGTTCCCATAAAAGAGACAGAATAGTGTTTTTCAAAAATTTACCCCAAATCATAGATTTTCCACCTTCAATCAAATATTTTTTTTTTTAAATGAATAGGTTTGAGAATGGAAAAAGGGCAACTCAGAATATTGAGTAGTTTGTTTTTTTTTTAATTAACCACTATTATTCCATCTAGTCACGTGATATTTCTGTCACACAATTTTACTATCGAAATTATAATTTAAATTTATAATAACGTAAATCTTCTTCTTCTTATATTTTTTTTATCAAAACAAATGCATATCAACACAAATACAACAGGCAAATAAATAGAAATTCCGTGGTTGCCAGCCCTAATGATCATGGAAGAAGTTTCGATTCTCTATGGTAGAGAGCACTACAGTAATGTATTTGGCAAACGAGTAGAAACGATTGCGATAAAGTATCTCGCATCCAAAGATAGTGTATCTGGTTGAGGGGTTTCCATAATCTAATATGATGCACAAAGCGAACAGTGATCCCTGAAAGTTATTCCGAAAAACATCATCCCTACCCCACTGCTATAGAGAACAAATTCGATCAACCGACAAGAATTACCAATTATAAAGGTGAATTTAGTGAGTTAAAATATATGCAAAAGTGCAACAAAAACATATTGAGAGACATACATAAAACATCATAGATAAATTTGCATTATTATATTATTATAATTTCGTAGACAAATTCATCGCTTTCAAATTCCGTATACGTCTAGTTAAATTTACTTATTTTTATAAGTATTTGCAAAGGAAATGTTTAGGATTTATGAAGTTTAAGTAAGGTATCTTAAGGAAGGAAAATGAATAATTCCTCTTTAAATATTTTAATATAATTCCTTATCGAATGATGATTTTTTTTTGCCGAATAACAAATAAATTTTTGCCAAAACACAAGAAAAGGAAACAAATAAATACAAAATGGAACAGAAGAAAACAAAATTGGAAAATGCATACAATTCTTAATTTGCTCAAATTATATGCTTTTTAAATAGATTTGTACGATTTATTACATTACTAAACACACGCTTTAAATATTAAGAATTACAATTGCAGCATATGATGATACACTACGTAAAAAGTAGAAGGACACTTGATTTTGTAACAATAACCGAAAAATATTTTATTTTTACTAAAAATTTTATTAGAAACATTTTACAAATATTTTAAAAATACAATTTTAACATCAGAATTATGATATTCAAACATAATATATTAATGGCAACAAAAATAGTTTCTCTTTTTTTGAAACTTTATAAAAAAAGTAGAAGAACAGCATTATAATGAATGAAAAATAGTGATTTTAATAAGGAATGTTCTTCCCATTGGCCTTTATAACTTCAAATATTCTGTTTGGAAGTGAATTGTATAGAGATTGAACTTCTGTTTGACAAAAATTGTCCCACGAATCATTCAATGCTTCTCGAAGCTGAGTTAGCGAATCAAATTCCCTTCCATCAGCATAAACTCGACGAAATAGCATTGCCCGGATGTTTTTCCACTGTATTAAGGTCAGGACTTTTGACTGGCCATGGTAAAACATCCACATTATTTGCTAGGAACCAATTTTTGACTCTAGTCGTGGTGTGAATGGAAGCTCCGTCTTGCTGAAACTTCCACTCTTCACCTCCCAAGTCAGAGCCATAAGGAAGCAGCTCGGAATTGAGCACTTGAATGTAGTCTGTATGTTTTTGCCTACCATTTAAGAAAACCAGAAAACCTTACTCCGTATCCAACAGCCAACCAAACCATTAAACTCCTTCCTCCCATTTGTCGTGTTGAATAGTATTCGTCTTCATTCCCAGACAATGTCAGTAGTGCTGATATCCGTCTAAGTTAAATTTCTTTTCATCGGAAAATATCACAGAAGTCCATTCTGTAGTCCAGGACATGTGCTCCTTAGCCCACGCCAAACGGTTATCAATGTGAGCTTGTGTCCACTTAGGATGTTGTTTCCGTTTTTTTGAAAATGAATTTTTAGATCTTTTAATATAGTTGTAAACTGTTTGTTTCATCACATGATTAAGTCCTGCTTGATTTCTTGCCTTTGAAACACTCCCTTTGTTCTTCTTAAGCACACGAACAAGTTTTCTTTCATCACGTGGTGTTAACTTTTTTCGGTCTACCAGTCTTCTTTTTCTTTCCATTTTTATAAGGATTTCTGATAAAGTTTGAAACTGTATTGGGGCTCACCTGCAACAATCGAGCAATCTTTTTACACCTTTACCATCATTTTGATATGCGGAAATTTGGCCTTTTTTGAAAATCGTTCAAAGGTATTCCTTTAGGCATTTCTGAGAACGGGAGAAACAGCGTAACTTTTAAACAAATTAGATTTTTTTGACAGAAAAGGATAAAAAAGTACAAAATCACTATTTAACTAAAGAACAACTCACTAAATTAAATATATTAGCAAGTGTCCTTCTACTTTTTACGCATCGGAAATTATATATACTAATTTTATTATTAATATTAGTGGTAGATGTTTAATTATTGCCTAAAATGAAAAAAAAGGGTCATTGAACTAAATCTGCATAAATATCTGGTTGTTAGGAGAAAATAAGAGATATTAATTGGCAAAAAACACTGTCCTTCTATTTTTTTTAAGCAGTGTAGATAAAAGGATTATACTGTACAAATATATCAGTAGTAAAAAAACGGACAAGAACTTTTAAGATTATTCATAGATAATATAATAATAAAAAACTTCTATAAAATATTAATAAATTGAATAAGAAAGAAGTTTTTAAACAATTAAAAATTTTGAGCACTGCGCTGCTACCTAAGATCATTGTTCAAGAAAAAAAAAGTGAAAAGTATTCTACTTAAAAAAATATAATTAATTTTAATTACAGTTGAATTGAAGTTTAAAACTTTTACTGTCTTATAGAAAATAAGTTCGAATTAAAAAACTGTTCTAATTTAGAATATAATTGCGGATTCTAATTATCTAATTATTTTTTTCTGTTTCCCAATTCTCACAATTTCATGAGAAAAAGTACGATTTAATTAAAATATACTTGTGTATATATAAAAAAAAAGACATTTAATGCAAGGGTTACGATATTTTCGTTAAAAACATGCAAAACGAATTTCAAGCACCTGCTCTATACACACCCCATTCAATTATAAATCTCCCCAAAAAACAGTTGAGTTGTACATCATCCCCCACTCGTCCAAGAAAAAGATAATGACTACCGTCCCCCTTGACAATCACCCTACAAAACATGTGATCTTACACCCACGCAATCCCATGAACCCGAAGGAAAAGATTCCCAAATCCTGAAATACTTCTTTGCAGGGACGTGCCATCTCGGGCATCAATAATTTACAGAACTGGAGGGGAAAAAAACCTGTGACGTGTATAATGGAATCTGCGGTTGAGACCCCAGTCCAGTCTCTTGGTATTTTACTTCTCACAAAATATTGCTTTTTTAAAAGCATTCGTTTACGTCTAAACCATCTTTTTTAAGAAACTAATTAAAATCTTTTTCCTTATTTTTTTAGTTAAATTGTAATTTCTAATTGTTTTTTATAAAAAATAGGAAAATATCAAATTTATTGCTAGGCATATATACCATAAATATTTTTAGATTAGTTTTAGTACAATTTTACCAACACATTTAATATTCTGCACATAAGTCTATTGTAATAATCTCCAATTTTTTCGATACATATAATAATAATCTAAAAAGTACATTAACAGTCTAAGAGAAATATTAGAGTATAATAAAATTATGAACAAAAGTATATACCAATATTTCACAAAATTTAAAAAATAAAAATAGCTGTAAATGAAAAAGCTCTTCACCTAAAACAAACCTTTAAATTATTACATTGTGAATAAACTTTAAAAAGTTTCCTAAACAATATATTGATTTTTTTTTTTTTTTTTTTTTTTTTTCCGCTTGGAGTATGATGTTTACTGCTTTTAAGTTTATGCGAAAAAGTTTTGAAAGGGAAAAAAATTAACGTTTTTCTGAAAGTAAAAAATATTTTCTTTGTTGTAGAAGAATCCATATATATATATGGCGTACAGTAAAAAGAAAAGATTTTGTTTAAATGGAAATGTTTTAATAAAAGATTTATGATTAATTACATAAAAAAACCCAGATAGTTGAAAATAGACCTGTTCAATGTAGTCGAATATCTCACAGATATATATCATATGGATAAATATATGAAATTGATATTTCATATATTAATATGTATATGAGCTTATTCTATTATTATTCTGTTTATTATTATTTTTTATTTACTGGATATAGTTTACATCAGTTATTTAAAAAAAATTTCTGATTAAAATAAATATGTATATTTAAAGTGTAATCAAAAATTAAATATTCCAACAAAGAATATTCAATGAAGCAACATAATTTATTTATTCATTTCCGTTTCAATCTAAAAACAACACTCTAGGATTTAAACGGAACATATTAAATAAATTATGTTTATTGATATAATTTAATAATTGTCACTAATACAATTTTATAAGCAATTATTGATGCTAATAATAATAATAATAATTCCTGCTTCTAAAGAAATTAGCACATAGATATTAAATTTCTTGAATGATAATAAGGCTCGATAGTTAAACCAAAGGGAAATCAATTTTCAGATTCTTTTCTTTACAAAACCAATAAACGTGTTAAGATATGATCAGATCATATAAATATAAAACGTTCGTATAAAATCAACAACTAGTAGAAGATCAAAATAAATTCCCACAATACCATATGACTTTTCAACACAAGAAAAATTTGACGTATATTATAACTCAATGCGAAAAACTATAGTTGTATTAGTTTTTAAATTTTCTCTTATTGTTCAATAATATTATTTAAATGAACAAGAAATTTATTTTCAGGTCAGGTTTTGTAACTATACAGAATGCATCAAAATTTATTTTCCTGTATTGATAGCAAAAAATGATTTAAACAAACGTAAGTCAATGAACAAATAACACGTGACATTACTGATGTCAAAATATCAAGAATGAACAAAATATTTATTTAGAACTTATTTTACTCATAAATAACTATACTTGTTCCCATATGATAATCACTATAAATTTTATTAATAAGCACCATTATTTTTAGCAATTTATCTTAACGAAGTATAATAGAAATTTAAGTACAATGATAATAAGAAGGTTTCAAATAAGAACAAAATTTATGATTTAGGAAGGCAAAATTACTATTGAAATTTTGAAATCTTATTTTTGCAAACCTTAAAATCAAAGAATTAGTGAAATAATAATAATTAATAAAAAGATTCCATTTTATCAAATAATTACATTTCAGATTTTCTAATTCGACATGCAAATTGACTACCTCAAAACGTTATTTTCAAATTCAATCGATTTAAAATTTTAGGAATTAAATTTCCGTTTATAGAAGATGATATACATCTTCATTCAGTTTTTAAAGGCACAATCCATTCTTCATTATCCTCAATCGATCGATTAGTTGAACGGAGAGGAAAGGGTGTGTTTCACGAAGTGTCTCCCGCGCATAGCTCGGTGCGCACCCGCGACGCCCACGCGTACACCTCAATCGGGGCGCTTTCGGTAAAACTGAGTAGCTCAGACGACGATCGGTTCATATTCATCCTCATATTAAATTCATTAACTACCGTCTACTTTAACATTCTTCGAAATCGAAAGAATAGCGACTTCATACAATATTTTTAAAACAAAATAGAAAGAGCAAATATTTTTAAAACAATACGAATAATATATTCCTATCGACTTAGACAAATAAAAAAAAAAAAAAAAAAAAAAAAAACTTACTAACATTTTAGTTTTCTATAACATAAAATTCTTATAGATGCATTAATTAACAAGTATTTACTGCGTGGCAATAAAAAAAATGTTGAAATTATATTGATACCGTATCTATTTGAAGCAAAAAGGTGATGCTAGTAAAGATAGTCAAATAAATTACGGTCTGGTATTTAGATCAGAACTTTATGTTAAGATAAGATTATCGGGTCAGTTTGAGAATCAATGGCTTGATATTTAATGATATCAATAGACCCATTCAACATTTTCCAAAGGTGGAGATTTCATAACTGTACTATAAGTGATATTACTCTAAAGCAGGAATGCACGAACCTACGAAGGCCGCATATACGCATTCCAACTTAGTGCTAGCTGTGCGAAATATTTATTAATATTTTTTTGTACTAATCAAGCACAATTTCGGTTAGTCGAAGTTAATTTATTTATCGATTTTTGGTTTATATGCGCGAAAATGTTTACAAAAATGTATTGATGGAAACAGGCTTAAGCACTTTAAAGTATTATTTCGCGCCAAGTATATCTCACTTGTTTAGAGCGATTTCAAAATGGGGCATGTTTTTGGCAATAAATACCGGATATATAAGAAAAAATTACGTTGCTATGATCTGCATCTTGATTGGCACGTTAATGACAATAGATCTGACAGTATCTGCAATAAAATATTTTTCTACTATTTAAATGTTTTTTTTTTTTTTCTTCTTTATTATTAACTTAGTGCTGGATCATATTGCCTGTTTTAATCAAAATCTTGAAATCTTTCAAAACGATTATATTTATAAAATAAACAAATATAAATATACTACGGCTACGGATATATAAATCTTTTGACGTTTGTTTATATCGATGTAAATATATTACGACGATTATTAATTAGAATATCATTAAAATGTATTGCCTCGTGATTAAAGAATACTGAAGTTACGAAAATCCCTTTGTATTTATGCAATTGGACGAAAAAAAAAAACTTTTTTTTCCCCTTTTCTTTTCTTTACAGCTATATTTTCGAGAATTGTCTCCGCATTCTCGTCTATTGTGTCGTTTGTGTTGTCACGGACTTGTCATCACTTTCGCTAGGAGAAACCGGAACTTCATTTCGTTACCGACGGTTTCAGAAAGAAAGGGAGAAAGAAAAGAGGGGGGAGTAACTCCGCTTTGCTAATACTAACTGTAACGTCAGAATGTGATTACGACACCATTTTATTCATACACCAGCATTCGTTATTTTTTTTTTTTGCCGATTGTTATCATTTTAATCGTTTGGCCTTTCGTTTTAGTTTTTTTATTATCTTTTCAACCTTGCGTTGATTTCACACTTAAAAAAAATAAAATAAAACCGCGTATTTGTTAGGTTGTGTGTCTTTTATTGGAGAAGTCTAGGGAATTCCTTATTGCATTATTGGAAATTCTTTACTGTGGAATGGTTACTAAGCATAGTAAAAGCTAATATTAAGATAAATGTTATATATTATTTTATTGCTTATTCTGCGCCTTGTCTAATTGTATATTATGATTACATATAGGTTTTGGAATTTTTAAGAAATTTTTAAACAAACAGAACACAAGGAAACCCACAAAATATGGATAATTTTTCTGTATGAATGTAAACTTGCACATTTTGCTGTTCAAGCAACACGAAACATAAATGTTTCATTTGTATATATGTATTTGTTTGAGAAATTCAGGTTACCTTGTTTGTATATAAAAATGAAGGAATAAATACATAATTTTTGTAAAAATTGAAAATAAATAACCTACAAGTTTTTGTGGTATGTATAGACGGAAAGTTATTTGAATAAATGATCAGCAATCCCAAGAAATCTTAAGACTGCTGTATTTATAGCATTTATATGTACTATTAATTTTTTTCATTTAATCAATCTTTACATACTAAAATGTAAGTAATGAAAATAAAAGATTAATTAAATGAGATAGAAGAAAAAAAGAAAGTAACTTTGTATTTGATATATAAAACAAAACAGCCAGAGTACATGTTTTTTAAAAAGTCAGATCTCTATTTAAAATCGAATACAATAATTATTAATACTTTCCTTTAAACGCAATTTTAATTAACATGAAGAAATCTCCTTTTCAACAAATCTTACGACGAAAATATTAAAAAAACAAGCAAGAAAAAAAATAACAATGTCTATAAAACAAGACAGAAAATATGTTCATCGGAGTTAGAATTAAATCAGTCAATTTTTTGAACAGGAAATTAAAACTTTCTTATAAACCACAAAAATCTTCCACACAATGTTATATGAATACAGAAACCTACGCTCTTCAATCTTTGAAAGATAAGTGAAAACTAAAAGTGTTTTTGTGCGTGTGCATACTTGACGCAGAGAAGAAGTTGGGAAATAAAATTGTTGCACAAAGTTTTTTTACTTGTGTTTCGCAAGGATAAACACTGATTTACATCCGCCTTGAAAATTCCTGATAAGGAAGAAGCGAAGCACAAAAATATTCTCATTTTCTATGGGTAACCAGATGAAGTTGCTTATATATAATGTATAAATTATCTAATACCATGTCTTTCAATCATCTCAAAAAAATTTCTGGTTTAAAAAAAAATGGGATTTTTAGTTACTGAGTTCTATATTTCTTAATTCAAGAAAGAACAAGTTATGCCAAATTTAAAAATGTATAGTCGATATTCAATTTATAATTTAATTTAATAAAATCAATGCTAGGAAATATTTTTTATTATTTATTGAATGAAATATTTTCATCTATCCGTTTCATATCACCTTGTATCATTTATTAATTCTATCTTTTATAATTTTTGTATTGAAAATTAAAAAGAAACTTCAAAATATACGCGCCTTTCAAATTTATAAAAGACTTCTATTATATTAATAAATATTTTTAAGTAATTGATACCAATATATATATATATATAATTCTAACATAAAATCCCAAACAATTCCATGCCTATTTTATCCAGTCTGACTTCACTTGAAAAATTTCTCTTAGAAATACACCACATTTCCTGTTCGATACTAATAAGTTGACTTGCATAGCATTCTACGTCTTTTTCTCAGAGGCTCAACAGGATCCAACAAATCCCAAACGATATCCTGGTTCAAGAGTCAACTCGAGCTCGACCCTTCCCCTTCTCCCTCCAACGGGAGAAAGATGCTCCCTGCAAGCACCTACCGACGCGCTAGTGATCGTGATCACCATGCTACTGCAAGTGAACGCTGCGTGACTCACGGTCTTATCATTTTCTCAGACACCCAACTGACGGCTGAGCAGCAAAAGTTGCAGCAGACTCACTTCAAATTGAATAAGAAAAATCCCTTTATAATATTTTCTTCACTTCGTAGAATTTTGGCCAAATTCACTATAAAAGTTTTCAGTTTCATGGAGTTTTTAATTTTTCAGATATAATTCAAGTACGATGGAATGATTTAAAATATGTTTTATTTGTTAATGAGTTAGAATATTATTTACTGACTACATTGATGAATATTACTATGAACATTATTTTTAACCTACTGATTATTTTTAACGCATTGATCCCATTATTTATTAGTTAATTATGCCCGACTCGCAACGCGCGCAGCTGGTGGGCATTAGGCGGAGGTTCAATCCACTGGCGACTTTATTGTAGACACTTGTTACAAAAACGAGGAGATTAGATGGCTTTTGTGCTGTTCAGCCTCTTGCTTCGTGAGTCGGATTACCTGGTGGGAGTTTTCCAGGTTTTCTCAAATGTGATACGCAAATGCGGATTAGTTCTCCGGGAAAGCACTGCCCGTCTTCTTCAGCGTCAGGGGTCAGACCAAGCCAAGTCAGACTTCTACCTACGGGTGCTTCATCAAACTGAAGCTGCCCCCCCCCCCCATTCCCTGTTTCCATGAGACCACATGGGTTTTTGAACTTGATCTAGATGTTGCTGTCTACCAAGTGGGATAAGAAACAACAACATTATTTAATTATATTTTAACTCTGTAACACGAAAACGGTTATAACACTATGTCCAACGATACAGAACTGCTCATCAGGTATATATTAAAATAATAATAATACTTTTTAGAAAGTATACATAAATGAATTTTAATTATATATATAAATTCAGCTACAAGTATGTTTGCAATATGCAACTTTCCCCTATTTCAAATAACAGACCTAAAGTGTTATACACATTCAGAAGAGTCTATTATGTTAATATAGCAATGCTCTAAAAAATTCAATACTCTAAATATATTACTTTACAGTAAGTTAAATAAGTTATAATTTATATATATTACTTAAATTATAACTCAAATAAGCTATTAGAGTGCCGTATTAGACTACAAGAAAAAATGGCTTAAGAACTATACAATTACAGAAAAAGAAAAAAAAAAAAATGAAAATGGAATTAATTATAAAAATAGGATTATAACCTATAATCAGTACAGTATTTCTCAGTTTTATTGTGTAAAATATTAATTCAATATGTAATTTTTTTCGTTTATTACTGTACTTCCGAATAACGTATGTTTAGAGTTATCTCCAAATGACCTCGTTATAAGGGGAGTGGCACTGTATTAACAAACTTAAAAAACAATACATTTTTTTCTTCAATCACGCTTAATTCAAAATCAATCTATTTCGTAACAAATCAATAATGAAGATACTAGAACATAAAAGGATTATATATATATATATATATATATAATGAATGCATTTTGCCTTTGATCACATCTTAATATCACCAAATCTTTCGAATATAAATGCTACATTTATTTCATAAAAGAATAATAAAAAATATAAAACGGTATATAAGTAAAATTTTGCATCAGTCAGGTAAAAGTTACAACATGGTCTTTGCATTAGACGAATTGCGTCTGAAAACTGCTTCAAAAAGCATTTTCATGCTCGCCGGCATTTTAAGAAAACTTGAATCACGAAGAGCATGTTTAAATCCCCGACATCTCTTTTCCACCTACATCCGGATCTTTCTTCGAAGACACGACTTTCATGTTTCGGTTTCGACCCCGGACGGACTTGATGCTTAGTTTTTTTTTTTTTTTTTTTTTTTTTTTTTTTTTTTCCCCCTCTGAGCGTGCGTTATCGTTTACTCAGCGATGTTTTAAAGGAGGCGGGGGTGGAACAAGGGTCACGCAACTCCGTTGGTCATCTACAAGACCATGGCGTGGGGGCAGGGGAGAGGTGACTTTAAAGGAAAACAACATTGACCCGGACGTTTAACAACGCTTACGGCAATTCTTCGACTTTTTGCCGAATATACCTATATATATTTTGAATATTTATCAAGACACAAAAGAATTTAATCCTTCTATTATCTCAGGCAGTCAGCCTCTTCACTGTTTCTAAATTATTAAAAAAGATTATGCCAGCTTTCATATTGAGTGATCTGGTTGATAACGCGGAGGATTTGATTTGTCGCTTTACGGTCATTTTGAGGCCCTGATGGCCAATTGGCCAGCGCTCTAAACTTTGGTATCATGAGCTCAAATGTTTCATATCGTAGAGCGAACTACGGTCATTTTTTGCACACTTTCGGCTAATTAGAACGGGACCTACACTTTAAAGTGGATTCGAACCACTAATAAAAATCCATGCCACCGCCAGGATACGAATCTGAAGCCTGTGGTATCATATGACACTAAGAAATGCACGGCGGCCTGTTGGCTAGCGCTCTGGCCTTTGGTACCACATTCTTCAGGTTCATACACTGGCGGTGGCATGGATGTTTGATAGCCTGATGGCTGAGTGGCTAGTGCTCTGGCGCTCGGTACTACAGGTTTCGGGTTCGAATCACGGCGATGCCATGGATGTTTGCAGAGGTTCGGAATCCACTTTAAGCAGTATGTCCCGATTTCATATTATCGTAGAGCGTCACAGAGCCCAATCAGACTTCTGTCACCCACATCATTCACAAACTGTAAAAGGGCAACTCAGCCCTAGGCACAGTGATGTGGTGTAGTAGTAGTGGTGGTGGGTGTTTGACGTCGTAGAGTGAACTACGGTCATTTTGAGCACATTTTAGGCTAATTAGACCGGGACCTACAGTTTAACGTGCATTCCGAACCACTAACAAACATCTATGTCACCGCGCCAGAGCGCTAGCCAATTGACCATCCGGTCAAACGATAATCTAAACTTAAATCCCTAAACGGTGAAGTTTGATTCGAAATTCGACAAGGAAAACCGATTAAAAAATACACTGATTCCTACATTCGTGACACCAGCGATGGGCACAATAATTCTACAGTCCAGAAAGTCTACCCATTGAGCTTGTTGAGGAATGTGCAAGCCCTCCAAATGCTGGAGGTGTTCTCTCTAAATGTGGAGACAAAAAATGTAAGTGAAGTGAAGAAGGTCTATGATGCACCCTGGATAAATCTGAATCCGTAATACATAATGCTATACAGAGGTAAATGATCTCAGGCCACAGTACCAGCATTTAAAAACAACAAAATATTAGTAAAGTTACGGAAACAATAAAGAAAAAAAAGAACCTTATTAACAGTATAAAAATAAATTTAACAACAAAAAAAAAAAAAAAAAAAAAAATTACATCTTAATCAGTAAAATAGTTCCCGACTTTGAATGTAGAAAACATAAAACAATTTCGGAATTAATATATCTGAATTACTTTTTAAATTCATAAACGATACATAGATAAAAACTTGAGAAGGAACATTTTATATAACAATTATTCTTTTCTACGTTATTATTTTGTCATTAAAGATATTTGTCCTTATCATTATAAATCATTAAAGATAATAAGATTTCAACTAAAGAATAACACATCCAGGTTTTTATAAAATGGTTCAATATTTGTTAAAATAATTAAAATTTTGTTTTATTCCAAAAGAAAATAAACTTAAATATATATAAAAATTATATCGTTAGTAACTTAATACTAACATCATCATTCGTTTACCAATACTTAAAATTAAGAATTTATATAGTCTTACTAAATTTTTCTTTGACATACACTTTACTTTAAAAACAAAGCAAACATGCCATAAAAAAAGTTTTACGATAATTTTTTAAAAAGTAAGAATTCCATGCAAAGTCTGAAAAGCTAAGTCATCATGTCCCCAAACGGACCTCATAAGTCTTTTTAAATATCAGTTGCGCTTATAGATAATGTAAGTAATTTAATAATGACTTAATCATTAAAATCTGCGAATAAATACAATAAATAGTAACCATTATATAAATTGACGCCATATACTTATACTTAAATGTAATATTTTGAATATGATGAGCTTGTTAAAGTAAACCGACATAAAATAATATAATCAATTATTTATGGAATTCATAAACAGTATCATTTTATGAAACCTTCTATTCAAAAATAATCAAGATAAGTGAGGAAAAAAAAACCTACAATAATTCGATGATCCTACGTGTTTTCAGAAAATAAAATAAATAAAGCAAATAAATATTCAATCAATTTCTAAATATTACAACTTATCACTATAAACAATTTAGCACATTTACATTGTATATTTTAATTACAAAAATATTTTCTCTTAAGGAAAAAAAAAAGTATTCCTTTTTTAAAATTACTTTTACTATTTTTCTACCTCTTATAATAGATTATTTTTATTTCTGTCACTTCTAATCGATACAATATTAATCATCGTTATTTACAAAGAGAAACGAATTTATATAAAAACGACAAAACTAGAAGAATAAAGCAAAAATTTAAACAATTATTACCTTGCCGTTTTTTTGAAAGAATGGTAGATGCTAATTCCAACCATCAGACGATCTAATACTGTTGCCACACAACACGGGCAGAACTTACGCTTCGGAAACAAAAGGAGAAAAAATAGCAGACGGCGAGTTCTCTGTGGCAATAGATGGCGCGTTTAAACGTAGAAAAGCGGTTGACCAGGAACAAGACGACACACATGTGACCTACAGAAAAAGATCCGGCTACAAAAGACTACCTGAATTGCATCCTGGTCCAACGTCCACTTGGACTAAAGGAGAAATGGAACGCCTGTTTTAAGAAGCGCGAGTTTGCAGCGATAAGGAATGATTCCGCAGTTTACTTTAGCGACCGACAACTTGCTTCGTTGCAAACGCTAAGATTTGAAAGCGATAATTTGATTCAAAAGATGTTTAGAACATTAAAATTCTTAAGATATTTGCTTTAAAAAAATTTCTTACATCAATCATACCCGCATAATGAAAAAATAATAAAATTTAAAATAATTTATTTATTACACATAAATAAAACTTCTTTTTTTTTTTAATTGATAGGTCAATACAAAGTAAATTGCAATACCATATATAAAAAAAAGCAAAATTAAAAAGAAATTATTCTAATCTATAAAAAAAAAAAAAAAAAAAAAAAAAAGAAAGAAAATGAATAATCCTTAATTTAGATATTATGAGTATAGAAAAATGTTATTTATGCATCTCTCTCAGTTAGACGTCGATTTCAAAAGGTCCTTGACAAAGTAACAGACAAATAATGTTACTGATTTTCATTTATAAATACCCCTTTGAAAGATGATATAACGTCGCTGGAATTTTCAATAAAGTATATTCAAATTCGCTCTCAATGAATTCGTTTACAAAGAGAAATTGTTTCCTTTGTTGCTTTTCCCGTATTCATATTGCTCTATAGCGTGTAATAAAAGTTTTAGTACGACAAATTATGATTGGATAATTATAATTTTGGATACCATCACCATTAAGATTCGTAACATCAACAAATGGTAATTGCATTACAGATAAAAAAAAATGACTCAAATTTATTTCAGCTCATCTTGCACATTGCTGTTTTAGTCATTTGAATATAAATATTTTGCAGCAATAAAATCCAATATATAGCAGTGAATATATATATATATATAATGTAATAATAGTGAATGTAAATATCTATCATTATATATTTATTTAAAATTTATTAACATTATTTAAGTTCTGAATTGTTAAATTTACTATAGTAAAAGCACAACAGTCAAAAGTTGTGAATCTATTTTCGAATGGGTACACTTTGCGCAATATTTTTATACTGCAAAGAAGTGTCTATCATGTCGTCTCATCGTTATATGGAATAACATAAGAAAAAAAGGAAAATCTTTAATTTTCGGTAGGTAAAGTAAACTAGAAAACTTTATTTTTCAAAATAATAATAATAAATAAAATCTCATACTTAATGAAATTTGATTAGTTTATTAGAATTAGGAGATGATTTAAAATTAGAACATTTATTATGGTAAAGTTAATTTCATTTTCTTAAGTTTGCCTTATTTAATATATAATTATTTATTTATTTTCCTGAAAGTTCAGATTAAAAATTATTATTTCTATTTAATGAACTTAATTTATTAACACTATATTTATAACACTATAATAAACATTATTATTTCCTATTTTAATGAACTGCATAGTTTGAAGTACATTCAACAATTCATATCTTTTAAAATAATCAAGTTTTCATTAGAACGTTTATTTTAAATAATAAATTGCCCTTGACTTCTTTTCAAGTTATAGATTTTAAACTGATAATAAATATTTTTTATTTTTTTATTTGTATTGCATTGAGATATAAATATATGGCATGGAGATATAAATAATGATATTAGAATCACACATTGTATTTATTTACGAAATTTAACCAAAGCGCCAAATTTTGCTATGATCGGTGGGAAATTTTTTTATTATTATTATATTTACAGACTCTATTTGGCCATACGTAATCGACAAACCTGTTCCTAAGAACTATTTCGGTTGAAAGGCTATCAACAAAGGTTTCAACAACACATTATTGCATGCCTATATATTATGCACCAACTTATTTCCTACTCAATAATAAGCAATGCAAAAGAGCACAGCTTTTTACGTGTTTTTTTTTCGAATATGTATCGCAAGTAAATTTTAAATTCTCATATATATATATATATATATATATATATATATATAATTAATTTAATAATTGATGGTAATTAATTTAGACGAGTAGTTTTAAAAAATACAACCAATAAAAAGGGATAAAAGGAAAAAGTTGCATATTTAAGCATATCATGATGTTCTACTTACATTGCCATTTTTATGCTCATATAAGTTGGAAGAAAAAAAAGCACTTAATTTTTGAAAAAAATGGATAAACAAAATTGTTTACTCCATTAATAATAATTCATATTTTGTTTTTTATTTTCTTTTGTACATAAAATTTCAAACGTATACATTAATTTTTTTTTCAAATATGATTACGTGTAAATAGATATAAGTTGATAGGTATGATAAGTTGAATATTTTTAAAATTAAAATTTGGCAATTTTTATGGTTATTTTTTCTTAACAAAACACGTCAAGAAATACATGAATTATTTACTGAATCAGGACAAAGCATGGATAATACATGCTAATTTGCAATAAATTATAAAATATTGAATATATATTTTTCTGTATTTGAGCAAATAATTTTTTATAGAACAAGATCCAAAATATATTTCATGTTCCGCCTTCATATAAATTTGCAAGTTTGTTTGCTTTTAAACGAAATATTATTCTGGAAAAGCAAGGATGAAACTCAAAAGACTTTTATTAAATATATTTTCGAGAAAAAAAATTTTTTTTTGTCCAAAATAATTGTTTATCCATCATAGAATTTATTTTCTATAATGAATGCATAAGTAACAATTGTGTTTCTATTTGCAAACATGTCACAGAGAAACGATTTCGCCATTTAAAAGTTAAACATTCCATTTATAAAAGCTTCTGTTTAAAAATACCGACATAAATAATGATAAAATATTATCAGCTACAAAAATATGAGACGCAAATAATATTATCAGCAACAAAAAAAAAAAAATAATAATAAAAAAAATAACATTTGTAATTGTTTGAGAAAAAAGGAAAAAAGAGTGATTGGCAGCGCATTTTCTCTGGGATAATGCAGTAAAGGATAATGGGATAATGATAATTATCCCATTACCTCTGGGATAATGATTCCATATAAATAGAAAGAAGAAATCCTTTTTTTTTTTTTTTTATTTATTTTTTTTTCTAATACAAAAGTAAATGAAATATTTATGTATTTTAGTATTCAAAATACATTTTTATTAAATTAAAGTAGATGAAAATAAACTTTAAAAAATATAGTGAAATACAGTATCTATCCCCCAGTATTCTATTGTATATATTTCGCGTGTGTTTTTTTTAGATAAAAATTATACAACCTATAAAAGTCGTCGTTGCATCGTGCTTTTTCTTTATCTCCTAATCTGCGCGACATAATAAGGGCTCTTGTACATTTTAAGCCTAAATTTTTTAATAAAATCAAGTATTTCGAAAAATTGCCTATTAAATAATATTGACCGAAAAAGAAAAGAAAAAACCTTGGAAATTTTTGAAAGCAACTTTGTCCGAAAATACGCTTTTTTACTTTACAATAGGAAAACAAATTGCTTAACTATACAGAATACAAGAAAGTTTTGGAACTAATGTGAAATTTCTTGAAACTGTGTGTAAAGCAAAATAGGCACTCTTTTACAAGTATTTCTACCAAAATTGCAACATAAAATTGTGGAGAGCTCTAATCTTACATTTAATGCAAAAAAAAAAAAAAAAAAACATATTACGAAATGTATTATTAATACATTTATTGCTTAATAAGTTGTATTTTAGAACAACCTAAAAAAACGAAAAAAATATCATACAACTTTTAAGTATTTACATTACAAAGATGGAAAAGTAAATACTTTCGGAAAGGATAACATAAAATTTTGGAATGATTAGATTAAAGTTTCGTAAAGGGTAGCGTCGAATCTTCGGAACACAATTATCCCTGATAACTCCACGATTTTTATAAATTTTTATTGATTTCTTTTTTACAAAAACGATAGATAATCCATTTTATTTCATTTGAACTTCCGTATAGTAAAACACTAAAAATTCGAAAAATGAGTTTAGTCATTTTTAAATTCCTTAAAAATATTGAATAAATAAACAAATTAAAAACTTATATTTTCTAGATTTTATATAAAAAAAAAAAGTGTATTTAGACAGTTAATTTTAAAATTTAGACGCGAAAATAAAAGTTAGCTATTAAACCTTCCATGCCACCAATACTTAATAACGATCATCGGAGAAATAACTACACTACAACTCGAGCGATGATTCTGAAGCGGGAAGAAAAATCGATAAAATCTAAGAATAAATGGATCATGTGTTTCCTCGGAAGAAAATAAAAAGATACCAGAGCAACTCGCCATTCAAGAGTTAGCCAGCGCCCCCATGAGGCAGTTTGAAGAAGTTCAGAGGCCATTCATCCGCATTCGGGGTCAATGGGAAATACTAACTCTACCTCAGAGCGGAGAACATACAAAATCAAAAACTACATTTAACTCGTCATAAAGTTTTGCAAAAGGTGAACTAGAATGTATTTATATTTCCGGTTCGGAATGATTAATGAATAATTTATCTAAAAGAAATAATTCTGGATCATTTGGAATAATAATATATGCATTAGAAGACAAACCGTTTTTGTCCTCCATTTTAAAAAAATATTTAATATAAATTAACAGTTTCTCTACTATTTTTTTATTGTTATCTGTAATAAATATTTTAATAAAAATTTGCTCACTCTATTTTTGGTTGTGTGTATGTACTTTAAAATGATAAATAGATATTAATAAAAAAGGGTTGAATTTAAAATAATAAATTATAGTTTTTTTTTTATTTTTAAATTTAATAACTGATTTATATAACTAGCCTTGAGAACAAATGCTATTTTCTAATTTAAAAAAATATTCTTAATCTTCTTTTTCTTTCTTCTTCTTTTCTAATCGATAATAATAGAAATTTTTTTTTGACATCAAAATTTTTTAATTAAAGACTGTAAAATTGGTCTACATGGCTTTGGCATTCAGATATTGTAAGCTATTTTGCTAACAAAGAAATAAAAAAGTAAAATAACAAAAAGTGAATGGAAAATGAGAGAGCAACAACGGAAATATTTTTTTTTCTTTGCTTTAGCAATTATGAAATCTAATTATAATTTAAGAGTAATAAGTTGCGAGGAACCTAGAAATGTACTTTTGATATTACAGTGCACTTTTAAAAAACTTAATTCTCGAAAGCAAAAACAACCGTTTATATTGAATTCTGACACTTAAATATTTCATTTTCATATTTATATTGATTAATCGTCATTGGGACCTGATGACCGAATTACTAGCGCTCTGGCGCCATGGGTGTTTGTAGTAGTTCGGAATCCACTTTAAACCGTAGGTCCCGGTCTAATATGACAGTAGGCTGGCAATCTTACTCCGTAAAAAGAAAATATCTCCTGTCTCGAAATCTGCCAGTAGGCAGAAGGTCTTGGCCCTCCATGGGGCTATTGCATCAATGAAGAAGAAGAATTGCACATATTAAAAATGATTTATTTTAATTTTGTATCTTGCATACTTATTTTTGTGTTTCTGAATTTTGTATAAATATTCAAAACAATTTTGTCCATCCTTTAAATATTTATACAGCCAAGACATAATAAAACCTAGCTGGTGGCCCACGAAAATTTCAGGCAATTAAAGAATCTAAGTGTTGAAGAATGAGACAATCAGGATGCATTTTCCATTGGCAACGCAACGCCAACTTTAACGTATCAAGATTAGAGATCGAGAATGATTAAATCACTGCTATCAATGATTCTCGATAGCTGACGTCTACTATCAATGATTTTAAAATTGACGTCGCGTTGCCAACGGAAATGCACCCTGAGAGTTTAGAAGAATAAGACAACTAACGCGTAGAAGACAAAAATTCAGAAATCGCAAATGAATGCACATGACTATAGTGAAAAAATTATTACAGAAGTACTGTCTTCTCAGTTGCTTCTAACTCTCCACCAGACTTAATGATATTGTAATGCCAAAAGTTTACTTCGAAACCATTATCTGAATGATCAACTATTTCTAGAAAACAGGTCTGGACGCTGTACGATTACTTCAGCACAGAAGATCAATTCTTAAAACAAAGCGCAAGATATCCTAAATAACTGAAAACACAACATGTTTAGGATCCCCTTGGGTAATATAGGTTGGCTTAAAGCCCGCCCAGACGAGAGCACATAAAGGGCGATTGGCTTTCGCTCCGAATGTCTCAGTTTGACCGCAAAAGACAACCACGTAATCTCTGGTTGTGAGTGATAGCTGGTCCCTTTAATATGCGGAAAAAAAAATTAACTCTGGCCGGAGCGAGGTCGAAACACGTGATTTTCTGATAGGATTTTTCTCAAACTTCTTTTTAATGGGTTCACTAATGGTACTCGTTCTCGTCTGGACGGGGCTTTAAATCACAACAAACTGCTTCCAGAAGCTTCATGAGGATAGTTGTGGCCTGATGGCCAATTGGCTAGCGCTCTAGTCTCTGGTACCACAGGCTTCAAGTTCGAATCCTACCGGTGGCATGGATGGTTGCTATTGGTTTGGAATCCACGTTAAACTGTAGGTACCGGTCTAATTAGCCTAAGGTGTGCACAAAATGACCATAGAGCGACAAACCAAACCAAAACATGAGGATAGTTTGTTTGCAAGAAAATATACTGTTCGTATCTTTTGGTTTTAAGTAAAAAAAGCAATGCCGAATTGAGCCCTTGAACATTTAAACTAAAGAAAAATCAGTGAACCAAGAACTTCTCACTTAGAATCTTGATTTAACCTCCAGAAAAGTTTGACTCTATAACGTGCAACAGATATCGCAGAAAGAAACTATTACAACGGTAGCGGTTCATTAGAATAGGCAAAAAACGTAATGAATGCTTGCAGCGTGGATTCTTACAGTGGGATTTTGGAGGTTCATTAACAGTTGTTAATATCACGATAAATTCTATAACTTTATTCATTTATTCAATAAATGAATAAAGATATATATATATTTAACGCGAGGTAATATTAACATATATATTAATGACTGATGATTGCACAGAATTCAAATAATGCAACGGTTTTTAAGATCATCAGAACTGTATTAGATACAGACGAATGGCGATGAATCATATATGTGGTGATAATATTCAAGTGAAACATATCTTAAGTTCGCTCTCGAAGTACTACCCATTAAATACTGACCAATGATAGTCATAATTTAAAAATTCTTCTTTTTTTTTTTTTTTTAAACTTGTGGAATTAGTATGTTCATAAAGACCTAACTGATAAAAGCCACTTAAATTCAATAAATATTTCACTAGTGATTCATCGGTTGTTTACTTTTTTAGTAATGACATGGAAATTAATCAATTTTTTAAATTAATTACAAAATGCCATATTGGTAAAATCGCAGAATAGGGGCCATTGAAATTGGTTAAAAAATATTTTTTTTTTTTCAATGTTAGCTAAGTAATGGATTGCGACTGTAAGTGAAGTGAATTGCAAAAGTACAAGAAACCCGAGTAACCACATTTGGCGACACGTCGCCAAATCCCAACAGCCCCTTATTTTGCGATTTGATCGGCATAGTATATCTACACATTACCTAATATACCGTTGCAGATGTTATTGAATTGGCTTCACTGAAAACACGATCCATATTAAAATATAATGGTTTTACACGTTATAACCTTATTATAACAAGAAAAGGACGTTATAATAACCCCCAAAATCATTTCATCAAATAAGGCAATTCATTAATACTCTATTTCGAAAAAATGTGAACTTTTCATATTTCAAAACCTTAATAAAACCGTTTTAGGGAGAGAGAACAAAGCCTCATTTGAGAACAATGTAAATTTCATTTAATTTGGTTCCCGAAAATCACCATCCGTCCATTAATAAAGTGCTTCCTCCGAGATATATTGGAATTTCTAAGCTATTCCACTACTTAGCGAATATTTTAATTACCCAAGAAAGAGGCATCGCACACCTGAGAGATGAGGTGATTGTTCTCCAACAAAGGAGGCCTCCGTTTCGGTACAAAAACAAGGGCCTGAATCAAAGGTCGTATAAAAAGACGCACGCGTTTTACGACTAAATTATGCAAAGGATTTCTCCTTCATCTAAAGCTTTATGGTGAGTGAATGACCCGTCTTATACTATGCGTCGACATTTAGGTGATATTAAAAAAAAACCATCTTGACCTAATACAATTTAATTAAAGAAAGAAACAGGGCCGATACATTGAGTTTGAACAATGCTTCTCTATGTCTCTAATATTTCTCTTGTGAACGATTATTTTAATTTTTAAAAAATCATTAAAATAAAAAAACAAAATTTACTGCGATTTTTTAAAAATAATTCTGTGACTATTAAAAACGAAAGGTACATTAATAGTTTTCAAATACCC
The DNA here is from genome assembly GCA_021605095.1 of Caerostris extrusa. Classification (NCBI taxonomy): domain Eukaryota; kingdom Metazoa; phylum Arthropoda; class Arachnida; order Araneae; family Araneidae; genus Caerostris; species Caerostris extrusa. The sequence continues at coordinate 146,023 of BPLR01000208.1, forward strand.
GTTATACTGATCTGAAGTCATTCGCCTCTAAGAAGGTAGAACGTTACAAATTCTTCGTGACTCAAGGTATCACAGGTGACCTGTTATACACTTTGACTGTGCTACTGCAATGTGGTGTGAATACTTCTATTAGCAGAATCTGAGATTCGTACTTTCTTAAAGTTCAACGGAAGCAAAAGGATTTATTGTGTCTATTTTATGAATAGATAAACAAAGGCTTTTGGTTGGGCTAAGATTGCAAAGTTTAGGACCAAATTACTTTAGTTTTGAAAACTGACGAGCTTATCCATTGAGTCCGGTTCGAAAAACATTTAAATAAGTTCGATCCAAAAGAAGAATCACTCTAGATGGACAGTGAGAATGTCTCTAGAGAATGAAGTGGAAATGAAAATTTAGGATTCAGATTGGGATTTTATAATGCTAAACAAGAACGACTAAAAAATATTGATGGTAATTGTTGCATTATGTTGGGTAGCTATTTCTATTTCGAGAGAAACAATTCCTTTATTTCGCTTTTATATCAGTTAAAAACCTCTACAGATAAATTATAAGTGATAGAACATTGAGAAAAAAATTATTAAGACAAGCAATTTTTGAAATAAAATAATAGTAATAAAAAACAAATAAAATAATACAGAAAACAATTGACAACAAATATAAACAGCAAAGAATATTTTAGCCTAAGAGTAGGAATCATTCTGTTTATATTCACGGTAACTTTAAATTTAAAATTACATATATATACATTCGATCCTTCTATAAATCTTTACTATATATTTTTTTTACTCAATATAAGAAAAAGATAGCTATTGTTTTCCACAATAAAAATATACTGTTTTGAATAAATACAAAAATTCAAAAAGAACCACACACACACACACATATATATATATATATATATTCAGAAAATTGTGAATTAAACAGAAAAAAGATTCATCGTAATATACAATTTCTGAAGACTAATATATAACACGATTTCTAATAAGAAAGCATGTAGTGGAAAGTGGTAGTGTTGGTGAAAAGTGTTCTTTAATACATGTGCTCTAAAAACAGTTAACTGATAAATTGTCCTTATCTAAAAGCTGATGGATATCTTCGAGATTCCTTTAATTCAATCAATTAATGCTTAATTAGATTTAACAAATCATAGCATTTATTAAAATTACATTAATATGATCATTATTTAATTTTTTTTTTTTTTTTTTTTAGACCATGGAATATAAAGAATTTTTAATGAAATATGTTAATAAACGCTTGAGATTTTAACATTTGTTTAAAAAATAAAAAAAATTGACATCAAGCCAATTTTGATTCTGATATAGATTCATATTTCAATATTAAAATAAATTGCTGAAATTCTTCAGAAGAATCCAGAAAAAAATTAAAGTAGATAATTTTGATTAACTATCTGGCACCCAAGTTGCTAAAATTATGCAGCAGTTCTATGCGTAGTAATACATATTCTATTCTGATGAGGTCTAATGGTTTTATATGAAATGTCTAACGCATAAATATATATATAATTTGTACGTCTTCATTATGTTGTGCAAAAATAGATAGAGGATAATATACAAATCAGAATATCAGGGAGACATATACGACTACTCTCAATAAATTTACAATCAGTAGAAAATATTTCTTAAAAAATAAGTAAGTATCAATACAGCCCAAAATATTGTTTTTAAAAATACACTATCGACATTATTCTATGTTACAATGCTAAAAATATATATATATATTTTTTTTTTTTTTTTTTTAGTAGGCATAGTACATAGTTTTGCATACTATACCTATAAGATCATAGACATGGGTATGTTATGTATAAATAAATGATAACTATTAGAAAGGAATTGCATCAAAAATAATTGAAGAAAACGAATTAAAAACTCTCCATAGATACAAAAAAAAACAAAAACGACATGATTTGGAGAAAATGTGAAATACTTATCTTCTTATACAGAGAAAAACACCAGCTATAACCATTTAGGTAAACAATAGCTATTTAATGTAACATATTATTGTTTTATTGGTATATGTATTGAATACTTGAATAACAGAACATTGTAACGATTGGCTGAGAGAATATTTTTTTTTTTTATATAGATATAAATGTGAGGTAAGTAAAAAGTGAGTAGAAATATCAGTGTTTAATTTCCTGATATGTTACTTTTAATTATTAATTTAATGTACATTTTTATGTACATGCTTTAATATTTAAATATCCTGAAATAGAATATGCATTAAAAGAGAACTCATTTATAATAAATACAATCAAATCTCAAAGTGATCCAAGTTTCACAAAACAATCAATAAATTTCTTATCATTATCTTTAAAATAATTTCAAAAACATCAAATTCATGATTTAATCATTAGTAGATTCTTATTATCAATTTAGTAGGTAGATTTTTAGTTGTAACAGTTAGAACAATCAACTTGAGAGTACATAATCAAATGTTTTCCAAAGTAAACATTAGCGTGATTTGCTTTCTTTTAAAAATAGAGCTAATGTTTTTGCAATGTCTGTATTATTTGAAAAATTAGAAGAAGAAAAATTATATATAAAATATTAACTACATTAAGCAATTAGCAAGCTATAATCATTCTTTCTTTATAACTATAATTAACATTATTTTATTTAAAAACGATTTAATGATATTCTACAACTTACATTTTATGCACTCTTTGAGAGCAATAAGTATTTATTGGTGTAGTGAACTTGCTATACAAACTATTTTGAGTATATATCTTTTAGTCTAATGGTAAAAAATCAATGATTATTAAATAAAGATTCTTGAATTCTTTGATTTAAATTAACTATTTGATCTTATAGTGATTCATATTTGGTTTATTTTTAAACTACATTCTATGACAACAATTGTTTAAAAACATTTTATGCTAGATTATTCTTGAAAAAAAAAATTGCTTGAACTTGGTGAAATAAATAGATTAATTAATCTTTTCATCAACAACATTAGAAATAAATCACATCATTTAAATGTTCAGCTTTCAGTAAATGGAGCCATACCGTATTTTTTTTATGACATATGTTAATGAAATTTAATTTTCTGACAATTTTTATTAAAGAATAATCATTCGAATCAAATAAATGCATGAAACTGTCTTGTAATAAATATAATGAAAGGTACCAAGTAACTTTATTTCCTTTTGTTAAATTATTTACATCAATCTTAAGCACAAAGAGTGAATAGATTGAAAAAAAAGGAGAAAGGATGTGTTTTTAAATCAAACTGAACAAACTTAAATTAATGAACAATTAACCAAAAATAAAAATGTGCAAAAATTTTATGATACCCACAGGTTATAATTATTATGAATTTTGAAATTACACGTAATAACTCTTGACAATTTGTAGAAAATTCTTTAATTTTCAGATTTCTTTTAATGCAGCTTGCACAATAAGTTTTTAGTTGCTATAAAGGAAAAATTCAATCCCAAATATATTTTTAAAAAATGGGAAAGAACATATAAAAAAATATCTAAAAGTGGTTTCATAATTAAATGGCCAATCAATGTTATGCATAGAGTTTGATTTTTTGCAGAGATATTCAATACTAATTCATTATTGTTAAACTCAAATATACATACTATTAAATTAAAGTAATAAAAAAATTTTTAGTCTAATATTAGGAAGCTTTGATTTTCTATAAATAAAAAATTGCATATATATTACTAATAGAAAATCAAAAATAAACAGAAGTAACATATTCAAAAGCTTTCAACACATTTAATTTAATAATGATAATAGTTCAGGCATAATAATGCAAATGTTCATAAGTGGAAGGAGAAGGTGAGGGAATGCAAAAGTTAAAAAAGATTTTTGAGAATCACTGATTAAATATAATGCATAATGCATGTAATTAATATTAATATAAATTTATTTACTACTGAAGATATGCTTGCAGAAATGCATATATCAGCATTTTAATCCCTAACAATTATATATCTATTAAAAAAATTATTACAGGATTAACTACCTTGCATTACTGATAGTTATAATCTAAATAAATAATTCTAATTTATTAAATAAACAGAAAAGTTTTAAATGATAAATAAAATCTTGAATAATGATGCAACATAATATTCTAACATCTGTCATTATGACATTTTAAAACAATGTTTACATGTCATTAATAATGTAGTGTACGGGTGTTTTTATCTTGATTGTAAAATCTGTAACACTATTGTAAATAACTAAGCAATAGCAGATAATTTTAATTATTAAATATTTATTTCAAAAAAAAGCTACAAGTTACTTCAAATTTATTACAGAATACATTAAATTAAACACATGTTAAAACTGAAGTGGATGGAGTTTTAGAACTTGAAAAATTGCTTGATCTTGGTTCACAAATTTACTAAAAATTCAGCATCACTTTCAAAAGATTTGATAAATGCATTCAAACACGTTTGCACAGTCAGAGAAACTTAAAAAAATTTTTCTTCATAGAACACAAACATTAATTTTAAGTAACTGAAATTTCCACGAATAATGTTAATTATTAATAAAATAAAATGAAAGGGTTTTTTTTTTTTACTATAAATCTGACTCTTCATTATAATCCATTTAAAATATGGCAACATTTATATATCAAAGGACATCAATTTAATTTACTCCAAAAATAAACTGAAAGATAGTAATTTAACATAACTAAAATCTCAACTGTAAACATCTGAAATGTACTATAAAATTTATAAATTATAATAAAATACATAGAAATTATAACTTTATAACATTATTTATAAAGAAATTATAACATTATTTAATCACACAAATAAAATAAACTCCTCATTCAACAATAAAATAAAACATATAATGTTGAATTAGATAATTAGTTTTGATCAATTTTTAATGAACAGAAGGTACCCAACACTTGCTTCACTAAATTTGTTTTATTTTGATGATTTTTAGTATTTTTTTTAAAGATTATATTCCATTACTATTACATAATTTATACTAACAAGAAGTAAATTATAATATATCAATTAATTAACATTTTATTTGAATTACATAAAGTGTTCAATTGCTCATGTTTTAATTATTCTATTCTTCAACATGCATTAAAATAATTAAATATCATCTATAAAATGAAAATTAACTTAAAAATACGAAAGAGTTTAGATCAATTACATGTTTTTCTTAAAAATTGTAAACACTAATTTCAACGAATCATCAAATCTTCAAAAACAAAAAATTACTTTTTTAATATGACACCTGTTAAGTCTTTAAAAATGAATCATAAAAACATTTATAAATAATAATAATCAAAAGATAGGAAGCGTGTGATAATTACCTTGGCTTTGTTTAGTTGATCGAGACTCCCTTCTACAACAGATAATTTAAACTGTGAGCAATCGGTGCTAATTTTTCCGGGCACATTTCTTTGACCCGGTAGCTCTTGCTCCTGAGAAGCAAAATCTGGAGCCGGATCTACGGACACTCCAAAGAGCAGGCGGATTCGGGAGAACAACACGCGCACGTTCTCGCATTTTGTCCTGGGCAGATACAAAGTGATGCTGTCACACATCCCTGAGAAGAAATGTCACGGCTCTTTCTAAGTTTGCTATACAGCCGCCATTCTAAGAACACGGGATAGCTATTAAAGAGCTGCACTGACAAGCCGCCTGACACTCATACCCATACTCGACCCCCACCGCCATTACGGAATGGAGGTAAGAAAATTCAGTGATGCGCTCTAGTGGCGAAGCGGTGTGTTGACGAAGTTAGAACTGGATCGCAATCGGACCAAATTGTCATAGTGGTAGGTTTCAAGAAATCGCACTAGAGCTTCTCTAGGATCAAATATCTAGTATTAATAATAAAGATATATTTTATGGGAATATTTTTAGAGAAAATAGCTTACATTTTCAAAAAATAGTGGAAATAAATTATTATAAGTTGGTAACAATGATGTTATTACTGCAAATCTTGGGGAGAAATGAATTCTTCATTTCTGTCATAACTAACATCACCAGGTTACTCGTCCAAAATATCAGTCAAAAAATTTGCAATTTCATCATCTATTAGATGTTTATTAGATTATATTTTTTCTTTTTAGAGTACGTGAAGGCCCTGCAGAACTATCATCTTTACAAATCATGTTGCACATTTTTTTTTAATAACTAATAAAGCTATAAATTCGATATCACAACTAGTTTCTAACCTTTACTCCAACAATACCAGTAGACATACCTATCATATATTGCCGATTGAAGAGGAGATGAAATGTTGAGGTGCAGCATTTCCCCCTCCAATGTGTGACTGTTTACTGAGATATCCCTCCTCACCACGCACTGACTCATGGTTGAGATTTTAGTGCTTATGTCACATCACGCACTGGTACGAGATCAGCAACGGAAAAGTTAATGAAAGTGAATTTTTTAAAAAATGATGATCTTTGGGATAACGGTCATTTAAATGAACTTATTTTAAAGCAAATAATTCAAATAGCTACTATTATATTATTAAATAATTATCGTATGTAAAAAACTAACACTTTCAACATTAACACTACATATTAAATTCATAAAAATATATGTTAACAAACTTGAAAAAGCAAGGGGAAAAAAAAAGAAAGAAAATGTTAAACTTTAATTAATTGATAAGGAAAAATTTATGTACATACATAATATTAATTTTAACTTGTATTACTTTATTAAAGCTTTCATGGAAGTTTTTTACTTACTTTTTGTGTCTTTAAAGATTACTACATTTTTGATTAACATTAAAAAGTATACTATATTTACAAGAATGCAAATTAAAATCATAAATGGAAGATATATTTAAATAAAGTTATAGTAACTTTCTCAAAGTGATTTTATAGAGGTAATTTATCTATATGTTAAAGAAGTATCTTGTTGTAGTATAATTGTTTCAATAAAATTTTGTTTACATTTGTGTACTTATACATTGTTATTTTCTAAATTTCTTTTGCTAATTTACAGATAAATATACTTTTGACTAATTTTAAAAAATATATTAAATTCATAAAAATATATGTTAACAAACTTGAAAAAAAATAATACGACAAATAAAGTTATACCAATTTTTTCGAAGTAACGGTTTTATAAAAATGAAGTATCTAAAATTAAACTTTTTTTAATATAATGCAAATATATTTGTACCTCGATAGATATAAAAGATTATATATTTGTACTTTGATAGGTATAGAAGATTATGTATTTGTAAACTTTAAAAATCTAAATACATAAGTTTTTAAATGATTACATGTGAAAGAAAAATTATATTAATTTCATCATAAAAGGAACTTTATTATTTGATACTATTTTATTTATAATTTAGAGAGAAAAATATTTTTAGTAGAAATTCTCTTGCATTTTTTGTTCAAATACAAATATTTATTAATATAAAATAGATAAAAGGCAGCCTTTTTTAATTATAATTATAATTTATGTAAATAATTCAGAAATGACTAATTTCAATCATTCGCCTATATTCTTTTTGAATAAAATAGCTATCAGGTGGTGACTGAAGATACATATAATATTTTTTTTTTAAATAAAATAAACTTATCATGATTAATTATTTGTAAAATTTTGGTTTGCACTTGTGCGAATAAATTTATAGGTAAAAAAGCCAGAAAAAAATATGAAATTGTGAATTGAAATATCTATCAATAAAGAGTAAAAAAAAATTTATTTCATTTAAATTGTGAATGTCCGTAACATTTTTTACATCTTCAATTTACAGATATAAGATTCAAACTTTTTAGTACAGAAATTGAATTAAACAGTAAATAAATTTAATGATGGATAATTTGTACTACTAAGGATTAATGATTTTTTAATACGAATAGAAAAATTTATTTTAAAGTTAATTATAAACATATCAATAAATAAACGCAGCAATAAACGCCATCAATAGCCAGGCCTTGTATCTAGGTCGTGTAGGAAGAAAGGGTGGGGAGGGGGTAATCGCCAATAAAACAACTCTATTGAACATGTCAAATTATTTGGCTTTAATAATAATTAGTCTCAGTAAATTGCTGATGAAGCATGTGATGTTGTAATTATTTATAACGTTGTGTTATACATGGGGAGAGGGGGTTCTGTTCTAGTCTTTTTTTTTTTAACTGTGCTGATACTCAAGTAAATAAACAACTGATCCTGTGACTCCTTATCTCATCCCTTCCGCAAATATATCATCCCCTCAAGTTATTTTGAGCCATAAGATATTTTTATCCAGAACATTATACTATAATTGGCAAGAAACGTTTTATACAGTGATATGAGTATGTATTTTCCGCTTTAGAACTAATCATAAATGGGCAATATAGGAAAGTATTGTAAATTATTATTTACGTTCTGTTGCTTTGGCTCGTTATTGAATTTATTTTACATCACCAAGACAGAGTATTTTTAACCATTTTTCCCCTAATTTTTTTGACTCTTCGGGTTTTTTCTAGAAATTCAAGTCAGAAATTTATGGTAATTTAAAACGTGTGCGCAAATTTTTGTTTCAATTTCGATGTATTTTTACTTTCATAAGGCTTGTTATTCTGATATGCTATTCGTCAGACTTCAATAGTGAAACGGTTTTGGTGATTTATTCTTATTTGCAATCAAATAAAAATAAAGTAACTGGTTTTTCGGAAGGCTGGGCTTTGACACATCTGCTGTGCTATATTTGGCTGAATAATCAGTTGTCGCGGATAAATCCATATAGGCTTCCGTTTTACTCTTAGGTCATATTTTCTTATGTATGGATATATAGGAGCTCTGCACTGTCTAAAACATTTCCGCAGCAACTATACCTCATTAGGCGCAATATTTTGTCATGCAGTTCTCGCTATTTAGTATTCAAAAATTAATCAGATTCATCCTACGAATAGTATCCATCTGTAAGACGGAGAAACGTTTTTCTTCTATTATACTGTACTTTGCTTCGTTCATCAAATCAAATTATAATATAACGTGTTTGTACCAATCGTGATTAGCTGTTCTAATAATTAGAACTGCGGCATATTTACACTAAAATCATATAAATGTTAAACTTATCATTTCAAAAAAAAAAAAAAAATATATATATATATATATATTGATAAATAGTCCGTGATCAAATTTAATCATTTTCTACTATCATACACAAAATTGTAAATAGCAAAAAGATATTTTACTGTGAATCCTTAGGACAATTCCTTTCAACTAAATTTTCCGGTAAAAAACATGATTTTGATAATTAGGATTTTAAAATGTTTTATTAATATTTGAAGTTGTGTTGAATCAATATTAAAATGTATTGTGATTATTTCTCACATAAAGCTATTTTTATAAATTTGAATTAATTATGTGAAAATCAATGTAGCGGAGATAGATGCATTGTTTAGTAATAGTTCCAATGGATTATGTATGAATATCTTCTTGTTGTTGTAACCTAATGTATGTGAAACAAGTCAATTCAACAATTGGGCTTCTCGTTTTCGAATACGACTTAGAGAGAAATACTCATGTAAATATCTATGCATACTATAAATTTCTCCGATATAATTTTTCAAAAACACTATGACTAAACATTTGAATGCTTCTTTAGTCTGAATGTCTCTCTCCCCAATATAAGCTACATAATTGGTTGGGCAATTTAGCAGAATGAAAAAAATAATGGAATTACCCCATGAGTTAAAAGACTATCAGGAAACACGATAATTTTTCTGGGTGATATGAGCCTTAAAACTTAAAGACATGGAGTCTCTATGGAAGAAAGTATTGCTTCTAAAAAGATGGCTAATATATCTATGAAACATAGCATGCTCTGAACTTCTTAAGTGAGCTGAAGATATCAGACCAGAAGGTCCATGCTAATAAAGTTATCAGAATTTGGTATTGACATTGATTATTATCTTGATCAGGATATAAGATTATATTATATATTATTATTAGCTATATATCATTTTGATAAGAAAAGACAGTTTAAAACTTCAGTAGTTGAGCAAATATTAAATTGTGCTTGATGTAATTACTATTAATGATGGATTGCTCAGGTCATTATTGAATATTTCCCCTCTTGGACCTATGCCACCTGGACAGGTGGCCGAATTTCTCAAGTCCCCATTGCTATCTAGACAGGTGACTATGAGGAATTTTTCTTCCACAGTTGATGCATGTAGAATTTACTTGTGAGGATATCATTTATTTTATTAGGAGGGATTTACTTGTCAAGAATCATTTATTTAAATATATTGAAAACTGAAAACTATTAGTTTCGTTTTACAGGTGCAGACCAAGTTCCGAAAATTAACTGTTCACCTATCTTAAGTATTTAAAATCATACCTTATCATAAGTATTTAATTTTCGTGAATTACTCACAAGTAAATCATACTGCTTTTGTCAGTTAACAGTCTTGTCATGAGCTATATGTACTAAAAATTTAAAATTCTTAATTAATCAATTAAGTGAGGAGTAACTCATTTCTTCCTTAAGGGAAGATAAATTACTTCCTTAGGTCCTTACACATTCTCCCTATACCTGTTTCGACTTAACAAGGTCAAAATTGTTAACAAAATTGCTGTCTAATAATAAATTTTGCTGTCAACGGGTGTTTTCTTTTTTTCTAAGATATGAGCTCGTTGCCTTTAGAAAGAGTTCCTGACCTTTAGAAATGACTGATAAAGCAGTGAATAAGAATGAATAACAAAATACTCAAAGTTAATATTATAAAGAAAGTAAAAATTTTTATCTATTATGTATATATATATTGCTGCAGCACACATTTTGTGAGATTCACAAAAATTAAACTGACGATATGAAAATATTTCTTTCAGATTTTGCTCCATTTCTTAATTAAGGACATATTAACAGCATTATACCTAACTTACTTACGAAACACTCATAAAAGCGGACATATTTTTTGAGACGTTAACTGTCATCAAGCAATGACAACATCAAAAGGGATCATCCAGATAAAGAGTGAAAAATTGGGTCGAGTATTTGAACCTTTTACCGAGCCGAATGCCGTGACTTGCTACATTGTGATTGAATATAAATTGGCCGCATTTACATTTGCCGTGTAGTGGTACTCAGCTAACAGAAAAAAATATTAAAATAATAAAACGTACTAACAGGCTATATTGATCCACTTAATTTAGTTCCATGCAAAATTTAGTAAAAGGAAATATTATAATAATAACTATATATAATTATTATTATATAATAATTATATTATATTATATATATATAAGAAATGTAATAATTATTGTGGAATTTTTTCATCGAATTGTTCTTTTGATATTGTGTTATTTGAAATTTTAGTCATTAGAAATTTAAATTATTTTTATTGTAGTAAAATTATTCAAATTCAAATTCAAATTATTTTTATTGCAGTAAAATTATTGTAATTAAAATTAAAATTATTTTTATTGTAAATTACCTTTCTCTCCTATTACACCGCGGTGGTGGAATCCGTCTGATTTAGTATCTTGCCAATTTTCCACTTAACATTTTTTGGAGTATCTTTTGACATTTTATAAGTCAAATAAAAAAAGAATTAGAAATTGAAATTTTTGAAGAATTAAAAAAAAAAAGTCTTTTGTTATGAATCATTATATTCTGTATTCTTGTTTATGAATTAGTGATGGGAAAATTGAATCATTTTAGTCATCATTGTTGAATAAAGATGTCGAGTGCCTGAACGCGAAGCGTTCATCTACTCAATGGTATGTGAAGGCAGTAGGAAAGAAAAGTCATGATAAATAGATAATAGTAATCGTATGACGAGAGAAAAAAAAGAAGAAAGTAAGAAAATGTAAATCATCGGTATGGAAACGTAACAAGAAATTTATGATCAGTAAATATGCGTTGAAGTAAAATATCTAAAAAGCGATAAGTGAGCAGGAAATTATGGTGGTTTGAGGTTTCGATTCCATTTAGAAGTAGAGAAAGGATACTTGTATTTTCCATTCAATTGCGTAAATATAGTTTGTGCCTTGATGAGAGGATTTTCGTGAGTAGCAATGGTATTGAAGAAATTTCTGAGAAAGTTTAGTAATATAGTTGTCAATAGAGTCAATTTTTAAATCTTGATTAATTGTAGAGTTGCGGACAAACCAGGGTGCTCCAGTGATAATACGAAGAAGTTTGTTTTGAATAATTTGCACAGATTTCTTGTTAGATTGTGCAGCTAGACCCCAGATTGGGGCAGCATAGGTAAGGATAGGCCTGAGAACTTGTTTGTAGAGAAGAAGTTTGTTTGACAAAGTTAATTTAGAAAATTTATTAATGAGTGGTAGAGTGAGATAAAATTTTTTTCCAACATTTTTCTTTGATTTTTTGAATATGAGCTCGAAACGTAAGTTTATTGTCTATAATTAAACCGAGATATTTAATATTAGTCGCCCATTCAATTTGTTGATCAAAAAAGGGAGAGATTAATATATGGTTGTCTGGTGTGTCCTTTTCGGAAAATGATAGCTTGAGATTTAGAGATATTAATTGCGATGCGCCATTTAGTTAGCCAATTCTCTAGAATATTCAGAAAATTTTGAAGAGTATTGATGACATAAAGAATAGAAGCACCTTGGGCAAGAGCAGCAGAATCGTCAGCAAATAGGCAAGTGGAAATGTTAGTGCACTGAGGAAAATCATAGGTAAAGATATTGTAGAGAGAATAGGACTTAGCACGCTTCCTTTGAGGTGTACCAGCACAGATACGACCGATTTTGGAGAATTCATTATGAAGTCGAACTTGAAAGGTTCTATTTTTAAGATAATTTGTAATGATAAGTGTGATCCAAGTTGGAAATGGAAGTTTGATCATTTTGTAGATCAGTCCATTGTGCCATAGTCGATCGAAAGCTTTTGACATCTAGAAAGACACCTCCTGTAAAAATTTATAGTTATATCCTTCAGTGATGATATTGGTGACACGTAGAAGTTGATGACAAGTTGAGTGATGTTGACGGAATCCAAATTGTTCTGCTGGAATTATGGAATTTTTATCGCAAAAAGAAGTAATATGTCTCACTAAGAGTTTTTCGTAAAGTTTTCCTACACAGCTAAGGAGACTGATGGGCCGATAATTTTGAGGAAATTTCCTGTCTTGGCCAGGTTTAGGGAACATGATGATATTTGCTTTTTTTTCCAGATAGGAGGGAAGTAGTGATATTTAGTACAGCTGTTGTAGATTTTTGCAAGATGAGTAATGGCATTAAGGGGGAGACACATTAAGGCTTTATTTGGAATGTTGTCAGGTCCAGAAGATTTCCGAATGTTGAGATTCTTGATTAAGTTAACTATGTCAGATGGAGAAAAAAATATTGTTATGATAATTTTGATGATCAGCTAGAAAGGAAGTTACTGCATCTTCAACATGCTCAATTTGAGAGTAATCGAAAGGTTCAGTGTTTTCTTGAAAGGAGAGTTCAAGGTTTTCAGCAAAAGAGTTCGCTTTAGCAGAAGATGAGAATATAAGACCTGTGGATCCAACCAGTGGAGGAATTTTGGGATATTTTTGGTAAAATGTTTGTTAATTTTGAAGAGAGAATTATCTTCTGGATTTAGGCCTAATAAAAATTCATTCCATCTGTCATTTTTTAATTTGTGAATCATTTGCTTAATTTCTTTTTGAAGCTTGTTGACGGATTGCTTGAACGGAGGAAACCTGGTATCTTGCCATAATTTACGAATTCTGTTTTTTTTCCGCAATTTTAGAGGTGATTTCAGTAGGAAGTTTTTGGTGTGGTGTACTGAGTTCTTTAGATTTGCTAGCAAGGTTGATAGCAGAAGTAACAGCATAGTTAAATTTATCAATTATTTTGTCAATATCTTGAATATTGGAGATGACTGGATTACCAGGAATGCTTTGAGAGAGAGTTTTAGTAAAAATATTCCAATTGGTAGTTGTGATTATGCTATTGAGGAAGGGCGTAAATGAATTATGAGAGACTTCAACTATCACAGGGTTATGATCACTGGAAAGATCGTTGATAGACGAAGCAGGCCCGGCGTTTAAATTTTTAAGAAGTGCGATGTCAAGAGTACTATTGCAGGGACTGTGAAGGCAGAAATATGTGGGGATCATTAGGAGCAATAACATTGAATGCATTAAGATTTGTCCAATCGAAGAGAATAGAACCATTTATGTTGCTGCGTCCATTATTCCATGCAGGATGCTTGAATTGAAGTCACCAAGTAGAAGTACTTGTTGATTGGAGTTCGCTATTGTATCAAGTTCTTGTGTGAGGAATCTACCAATTGAGGGCTCATTTTAGTAATTCGAACCACTCGAAAAAAAAAAAAATTTAAATGATTCAATTTCTATATCAAAAATTCCTATGTCGTGGCGCCATCTATTGTTCTTTATAGGTACAAATAGGATAATAATTTGTTGGCGAACAAATACTGCTAAATATTTTTACAATAACCATTTAAAATAAGTGTATTAAATTTAAATTAATTAAAAATTTTATTAATATTTTACGTTTGTAAATTCTTCACCACAATGCGTAATTTTTCATTACAATTCCTTGAACTTGTTTCTTGAAAACAAAATATTATTAAAGGTATTTGTTTGAAATTAAATATATTTATGGGTGCATGATAATTTTCTCTTATTCACTATTTATATTCAATTTATCTTAGGTCTGTTTTCGACACTAAATTAAAAATTATTTATATCGCAGATATCCTTCGATACTTCCATTTCACCTAGTTGGCTGCAAAAATCTATAATAGAGTTACAAATAAATGGAGCAGAATTGAAAGAACTTATTGGCAAAGGTACCTTATTAATTGGATTTTATAAAATAATGTTATATAAAAAGATTCATCACAGAAATTAACTCATACTTTAGTAAAATAACTACACTCAATTCTTTTTTTGCACGAACTTTTTTACATGATTTTGATTTAACAAGAATTAGAAAAATTAATAGTTAAAAAAAAAAAACACGCTTTTTAGAGTTAATCTATCTAAAAAGTAAAAAAATTCTTAACATAAGAATAAAAATGACTGACGAGAAAATGAATGTCACTGTTCTAAAAGCGTGGGGTGCTCGATATCAATCGTTATAATTTTCACTAGTTTCATTCCGAAATGCAGAGTTAGTTTTAAACAAAGCACCCACGCTTTTAGAACAGTGACATTTATTTTCTCGTCAGTCATTTTATTCTTATGTTAACAATTATTTTTTACTTTTTAGTTTGATTAACTCCAAAAGCGTGTTTTTTAGTTTTTTTTTAAACTATTAATTAATTTTTTTATTTTTAGTTTGATTAACTCTAAAAGCATATTTTTAGTGTTTTTAAACTATAATATTTAAATGAGGTGTAATTGTAATTGTGAGTAAAACAAAGGCTAAATGCGAATAAGTCGAGTCAGCCAGGATTCTAACAGGGAATCTCCTGATCCGTAGTCAGGCGCGTCATCCATTGTCCCACGTAGGTTTGAATGTCTTTACTGAATACTTTCATTCTACATGGGTTAAATTGCTCTTCATAAGCTAAAAAATAAAATCACTAATCCAGGCGATCCTAATCATGATGAGATAATAAACTTATCAAAATATTTTATTGTCGTCGGTCCTTGATAAGTCTACAACGTTTAAATTAAATCTGATCGCTTAAAGTAGGGCAAAATCGAGCCCTAAGAGTCAGTTACAAACAAACATACAGGTGAAACTAATAAAAGCGTATTAATAAGCCAAAGCACTAAATAAGGGAATTATGCTTTTTTTTTTTTATTTATTAAATGTTCTCTAATTTTTCTAAACTTTTTTTTTCATATTCAACCCATTTTTAAAGTTTACAAGGGTAAAGTTTACAAGGGTTAATTATGAGTAAAACAAAGGTTAAATGCGAATATGTCGAGCCAGCCAGGATTCGAATAGGGAATCTCCTGATTCGTAGTCTTTCGTGTTATCCGTTCTGCCGCTATCCCACGTAGGTTTGAATGTCTTTACTGAATACTTTCATTCTACATGGGTTAAATTGCTCTTCATAAGTTAAAATGAAATCTCTAATCTTGGCGATCTTAATCATGATGTGATAATAAACTTATCAGACTATTTTAGTGTCGTTGGTCCTTCATAAGTCTACAACGTTTAAATTAAATCTGATCGTTTAAAGTAGGGCAAAATCGAGCCCAAACAGTAAGTTACAAACAAACATTCAGGTGAAACTAATATAATAGCGTATTAAAAGAATCAACTGTTTTCTTTCTGAAAGATGCCTGTAAATGTTTCTTTGCAGCTTAAATAGTGTATATGAGGAGAAACAGATCTCCAGGGGAAAAAGTCAGTTACATACATACATACAAACATACAGGTGAAACTAATAAAAGCGTATTAAAAAAAGACTTAATTCCCTGTTTACACGACTTATTTGATTTATCACGATTGACCCAAATTCTAAGAAGAAAATTTTGTTATATTTTTATTTTTATAACTGCGACATTGATGACAAACAATGTAATGCGATTTCCATCTGTAGTAATTCCCTAATTTTATAACCTCAATATGTAATATTACCAAGCGGACTTAAAAGTTCGTAGGCTAGAATAGAAATTTTTTTTTTTTTTTTTTATAGAATTTGATTTTTATTATTCAATATAATTTCCTTCGAGGGCGATACAACGATTATAGCGGTCATACAATTTTTGCTACCATTTTTAAAGTACGATTCGTCTTTAGCCTCAAAATAGGCTTCAGTTTCGGCGGTTACCTCTTCATCGGCGCGAAATTTCTGTTCAGCGAGCATCCTCTTGAGGTCTGAGAACAGGAAAAAGTCGCCGGGGGCCAGATCTGGAGAATACGGTGGATGCGGAGCAATTCGATGCCCAATTCATGCAATTTTGCCATCGTTTTCATTGATTTGTGACACGGTGCAATGTCTTGATGAAACAGCACTTCCTTCTTCAAATGAGGCCGTTTTTCCGCGATTTCGTCTTTCAAACGATCCAATAACGCTACGTAATAGTCGCTGTTTATGGTTTTCCCCTTTTTAAGATAGTCAATGAATATTATACCATGCGTATCCCAAAATATTGATGCCATAACCTTGCCAGCCGACTTTTGCGTCTTTCCACGCTTTGGAGTCGGTTCATGACGTGCAGTTCACTCAACTGACTGTCGATTGGACTCCGGTGTGAAATGATGGAGTCATGTTTCAACCATTGTCACATATCGACGCAAAAATTCGGTCTTATTACGATTGAACAGCTCCAAACACTGCTTAGAATCATAAATTCGTTGTTGTTTTTGGTCGATTGTGAGCTCGCGCGGCACCCACTTTCAACAGAGCTTTCGCATATCCAAATATTCATTCCCGATATGTACAACACGTTCCTTTGATATCTTTAGGGTCTCAGCCATCTCAATCAACTTCACTTTACGGTTATCAGAAATTATTTTGTGGACTTTTTGATGTTTTCGTCGGTAACAGCCTCTTTTGGGGCGTTCACCGTCCTCGGTGCTCATTTCGCCTCGTTTAAATTTAGCAAACCACTTCTCTACGGTTTATTTTCCTGGTGCAAAGTCCGAATAATGTTTATCAAGCCAAGCCTTGGCTTCAATAGCATTTTTTTTTTCGCCATAAAAAGCAATGCTTTATTAACACACGAAATTCCTTTTTATCCAATTTTCAAACTAACAAAAGTTGCTTCACTAAGCTATAATTCACATATTAATAGTGCAACAGCTGTCAAATTTATACACGTGTCTTTTGAAGGTTAGGGCTAACTAAAAATATGGATTTAATACTAGTAGCGCCATCTATGTTTCCGCCCATGAACTTTTTCAGCCCACCTGTCATCTGCTTTCTCTGCAGTTTGAATTTGGCGTTAAGTGATAAGCATCTTTTGATGTTTATAAATCTTCCTTTTATTAATTATAAATGAAATATTTTTCTATGGCCCTTACATAATGTCACATAATTGACCTATAACAAAAGCGAAAAGGAAAGCAATTTCTTTGGATATTAAAATTATAATTTTAGATCGCTTTGCAACTGGACAAGATGCGATGTCTGAAGATCAAATTTGGTCGAAGGGAACGAGAGTTTTGCTGATTTCTAAGCAATGAAAATAATCTTCTATTTTTCTACAGATGCAATATATTTTTACACGTATTCTCGGAAACGTATTTATCGTGTAAGCGTAGAATTAGTTGTATTGCGAACTCTTCTCTTAGCTCAAATGTTAGTGGTGACTATGAAAACTACAATCACCCGAGTATAAAAGCTTAAAATTGAGAATCATGAAAAATTTGTGATCTGAACTTCTTATTGGGAATTAATATTCTGAAGGATCATTCGTTTGGAATGCCGTAGGCAATAAATAATCGATGAATTAACACTGATTTTTTATGAATAAATTTATAATTGCCATCTTTTCAGAAATGCTATTTAAGAAAATGTTATTAATATTTAAGTATGAAATAATCAATATATTCAAAATAATATTTGTTTTATCAGTCTTTTTTTAAATAATTCCCATAATATTTTTATAATTACAAAATAAATCAATAATTTTATTTAATTAATCAACATATTAATTGCGTTTAAATTTTTTTTAACAACAAATCTTTCAAAAACAATAATCATAGGATTTTTAATAACATTTTTTAGGAAAGTAAACATTAAAGTGAGCTTATTTAATTATTGCAGTCCAGTATATTGGAGTCCCATCCTCAAAAAATTAAATTTTCTGAGGACGGGCGAAAAAAAAAAAAAAAAAAAATTAAAAAAAAAATTAGTGCAATAATTCGATAGAGAAAAAAATAACATTTCTCTGGGCAGGAAATATTTTCTACGTTAAAATTCAAATTAATGTGGTTGGTTGTATAGTATTCCTGCACATAATTTAAAAACTTAAGTGATATTAAATTTAACGGTTAAAATTAATAGTAAATTGTGTTCAGGAAAATTAACAGTTTTATCTATCTAATTACTCTTTGATGTCTTTATTAACTTATTAGACCATGCAAATCATACTTTATGGTATGACTTGCATTTGAACTACAACAAAATAAAGCAACTATTACAATCACCAACATTGTTACATATGACAATTCAATAATAGTTTTCCAGTTTATTGATTAACTTATGGGTAAGTAGCCAATTGCCTCCTTTAAACCTAATTCAGGTATGCAGTTTTTAATTTACGAAGGTGACTCCCAACTCTTTTCTAGATGTGTTTCATACATTCAGGTTTTTCAATATTTTTATTTCCATATACATTTTCGATACTCAGAAAGCTTTTCGAGTCCATATCATTATAATATTCTATATATTGTAGATTATACAGCGAAATGGTAGAATTGAGATTATACAGAATCTTTCGAATATTCGGTATGCACCAACCAGTTTCCTACCCGATGACGAAACTTTATAGTTAAAAAACAACATTTAATCTCTAATTTATTTATTACTTATTGTGAGTTCTTATCCCTTTTAATAAATTTAGAAAAACCACTGCAATGTAAAAATTTCGATACCTAAAACTTTTCTGTCATTGGTCAACACAGCTGAGCATCCATTTAGGGATGAGATCCACATCGTTGCCATCTGCCATTCATCGACATTCCCCACTTAGTAACGCCTAAAGTTCTTAATATCCTTTACTTCATCCAGCAACCCTATTCATACTCTCCTATAGTATAGTAATAGTAATAGTAGAATTCTATGGTTCTACAGTAGCAGGTAGAAGAGTTTTCTTATAGCTTATTATACTTCTTAATTTGCTATTTTTTTTTTTTTTTCATGTTAACTGTCAAGTTTCGGTCTTTAAATAGCGCAATTCAGGTCGTATAACTGCTGATCAAACAAAAGTGTCTGGGCTTCTAATAAATCTAGAAAAAAACTGAAAAGTGTTTTTAAAAGATAAAGGTCTGATCTTTAAATTAAAATAATAAATTTTTATTATTCTAGAAATTAATAATAAAAAAAAAGCAAGAAACATTGAAAGTGGTCAACAAAATAGAGACCAAGATCACGAAAAAAATTACTAAGGAAGCGAAAAACTCCGCTCTCAAACGATTACCATAATTTCACATTAAAAAGAAAAAAAAAGTGGCAGAAAGAAATTTTGTTAGTTAAAAACAAAAACACGAAATTTTTTTCAGTCCATTAAAAAAGAAAAGAAAAAAAGGATGGAACTGAAACTGATCATGTGATAAAAAGTTAATCTCTCAGGCAATTCGAATCGGAAATCATTGGTGAAGATGACAATAAGCTATTAGATTCACACTCAGGAGCTGACAATTGAACTTATAGAGAGGCCGCGTGAGCAAAAAAACTTTGCTAAAGTATCGAAACTTCAGACCCTGCTCCACCAGAAAAATATATAACAATTACAAGCTTGACAAGAGGTGTCAGCACAATAGTAAAAGGAGTTCAAAATTTTACAATATAGCGCCCAACAAAGAACGCATTACAAAGCACGGAATACAAATTTAATAGCCTGATCAGAAGAAATTCTGCCTGGAAAAAAAAAAAAAAAAAAAAAAAAAAAAAAAAAAAAGGGCATTTTGTCATCAGACAAATTTGTTAAATAATTTTTGAAGCCCTAGACATTGAAATAACTTGTTTATGTCTCATTTATTTATATTTTGTATTAGCATGTAAATGAAAATTTCCATTTAACTTTTATGTCTCATTATATATGTTGTATTAATATGTACAGCCTTCCCTCTGAAATTTTCCATTTACTATTTCAAAACCGGGGAATATTTTAGAGGGTTGAAAATTTAGAAAATTGACTGTATAAAGAACTGAATTTTTTCTTTCTGAACTAGCATTTTGGTTCAAATCAAACAAAATTTATATATTTATATGCAAAGTTGTATCCCGATTCGCGATTACTCGTCAATCTCAAAAATAACATAAGTTCGGGGTACTAATGTATGTAAAAAATGAGTTTATTATAATAGTGAATATTTATAGCTGATTGATGGTGGATATTTTACTATATACGATGCTACAATGGGAGGCAACACTTTAAAAAAATTAAGTATATATCTATCAAGAAATTATGTTTGGTGAAATGCTTTTTTTGCATATTGAGTAATTTTGGAAGAACGTAATCCTTGAAATTGTTTTCAAAATAAATTAATTTTTAACTCATTGGGTTGACATATAGCTAATATATATTGAAAGTTGAGTTGTTGCCTAAAATGGAGTAAAAGAACTTCAATAATCAGGTATGAAAATTCATACATTAAGTGGTATATCTTTCATTAGAGCGACACAAATTGTGCCAAGCTATTATGTTAGTTCTAAACAAAACTTGAAAGATAAAAGGTATTGAAAAATGTTTACAAATATTAAAAATTGTGAGTTTAAATATTTCATCATGTATTTTCAACACAGCAGCATAATTATAACAACATAATTATACAACAACAGCATAATCATAATTAAACTTTTTAAAATTTCAAGAATCTAAGAGCTAAATGGTTAATCGTCTTGTGTTTTTCTTTGACAACAAAAAAATAATATGTGAACATCAGAAAATCCTTAGGTTGTCTGAACTCAGAAATAGAGCCACAAAAATAAAAAGTAACACATTCAAGTTTTTTATATTTATCTAATTTTATGAATAAATACCAACAATGAAGATGGAAAGAATGATACATTAAAATTCAAAATTTTAACATAATTATTATTAATTTGAAGTTTCATTTTTTTTTTTTTTAAATTTTCTGTCTGAAGGAGGTAACATAAATAATTTTTATAAAATCCACTGAAAAATGCAGCCATTCTTTCTAAATAAGCATGGAATTATAATTATTTTATAAAATTGTAATCATAAAATATCCATCAAATTTTATATAATCTTCTCTATTGAGCATTAAAAACTAATAGCATTAAAAATAACCATTAAAATATAACAATAATAAACATTTAAAATTTCATAGGAACTCAAAATAAAATATATATACAGAAACATAAGTACTTAATAATAACTTTTAAGAAAATTTTACTTTCTTAATTGGTGATAAACACAAATCATGGAAATCATATATAATCAAAATCTATTTTTATGATTTTCATTACTAATCAGCTAACATCTTTAATAAACAAAATCCACAAACTAAGGGTGTTAGACAGTTAAAACAAAAAGTGTACCTTAATATGATATTTTTTTTTAAAAAGTATAATGTTTTTTGATTTCTTAAAACATAAATCCTGATTTGGTTAAAATAAAAAAAAAAATCTGACTGACAATGTTATGAATAATAACAGGAGTAAATAATTCAATAATATTATTAACACGAAAATATGCATTTATTAACATAAACAAAATTTAGCATATTAAGAATCAAAAAAATAGATTTTATATTCTAGATTTAATAAAATGAGAAGAAATACAATTCAACAATCTTGTATTAAAAAAAAAAAAAAAAAAGATAAAACAATGCGAAAATTTTTAAAAATGCGAAAACTAATTCATTTAGAGAAATTAAAATAAAATGCAATACATAAGGATTAATTAAAAAAAAATTATTAAATATACACAGTAGTAAAACCTATTCCTGATAACAGACATAAATTAAAAAAAAAAAAATGTTTTGACTACATTTTTATAGATTTGTCAAAGTATATATTATAATATAATTATGTATTTGTTTAATCATGCAATTTTATGTATATTTAATAATAAAGCATGAAAGTAGAGAATACTTTCCTAAATTATAAAGATAAAAAAAAAAATCTGATAGTTTAACATAATTTTAATTCACTTATCATATATATATACATATATATTTCACTCCAAACAGTTAATACGTATATATATAATACATCCACTCAGAAATTATCTTTAAGTAACATCATTATATTTCAACATTAATAATTATATTATTCATATTTAAGGATAAAGTTCAGAAAGTATGGCAATCACCCAAAAGACTCACATAAAACATTGAAGAAAACATCATCATGACATTATGTTTTTCAATTACACAACACCAAGTAAAATTGAAGATTAGAATTCACATAAACGATACATATACATATCTATATATATATTCATATTATATTTTCCAACTCACTTATCAAACATCATTTTACAATATGCATGCCATCTTATATTTGTGAAAATACATTTATATATCTATGGCCATGTATGAAGCATGTTTCACGTTACAACACATAAATGATAAACATCCAATAATTTAACTAGAGGAAAAGATGATACTGGACTTGATAACTTAAAAAGTTACAATGATACACAATATTTATGTTCAACACATCTTTGTGGTTTAACACATAGAGAAATGAATTCTAATGTTTAATTTCAAGGTTTCATATATGTTCAGTAATACATCATTTCGAAAGAATAAATACAATTAAAATAAAATTAAAAAAAAAATATAACAATAAAACTAAAAAATTAAAAATAAATATAAAAAATAAGCAAATAAATGATTAAATAAATTTTTACATAAAAATTCTTGAAACAAAAAGAATAATTAAAATGAAAAGTAATTGATAGGACCTATCTTGTAATTTTCACCTACAGTTATCTTTTATTAAACAAAACACATTGTAATTAACTAGAATAAAGCTGCTATATCAAATGAAGCACATCACACGACTTTTTTAACTTACAATTTTATAACCTTCTTGCCCGAATATGAATAAGCAAAATGCAATTATAAAAAATAATAAGAGGACAACCAAACGTTTCAGAAAGCAATTTTTTTTTAAAAACTGTAACTAGGATATTATATTGTAGAGACTAATAAGAGAGCACACAGATCTAAAAATGCAAGAGCCATCTCACAGCCATTTTTGAGAAAATAAGGCAAGTTGTACATATGGCAGTTTACTGGATTTATCTACCTTAATAGTAAAATAGAAATAGCAACAATAAATAGTGCTTCTGTCTTAAAAGAGCCTGATTGTTGGTAAGAATCTGTAACAGATTACACTTAAAATAAACAATTTTTAGAATACATTCCTTTACAGTTGCATTTTGATGTAAGTGTTCTATTCTTTTTAAGCTGTCATAAATATAAACTCATTATTTTAATTACTGTAATATTACATTAATTAAAGGAACAACAAAAGATATTTTTTTATAAAACTTGACAATTGAAATTTAAAATGATTTATTATATTTTTTCATAAAAATTTTAATATTGATTATTTTAAATTTGAATGCTAAAAATATCAATGATCATAGTTTGCAATCTATGCAAAATGCAATATCGGAATAAACCACAAAGATTTTTCCAAAAGACAGAGCAAAAAATGAAATAATAAAATCAAAAAATTTTTTCCCAATCCACCATAATATTTTACATGAAACCAAGCTGAAAAAACAATAGAAATCATTTTCCAATTAAATGCTATTTACAAATGAATTGTGCAAAATATCATATGGTCTATATATTGACTCATGTTTGTAAAAGTAGACCAATTAGAACTTTGAAATAAACTTCAACAAATACTATATAGCTAGAACCATTTTTAGCAGAAAAATTAATCATTCAAACTTTGTGAATACTAATATGGCTTTACAATAGCTGCTACAGGAAATAAATATAAACTAAATGCCTTTAAATATAGATTTTAATATTTTAAATTTTTATTCTTCCATTAAAATCAAAAAAACACACAGATGTAGGGAAATTTCTACATTTGCTTTTGGAGCATACAGACATTAATATTTTTAAGACTTTACAGACAAATATAATTGCAATAGTACATTGACATAACTGATGATTATTTATGATGCACAGAAATTACATATATTAACACATTTGAAATGCCAGTAACAACTGTCAAATAGATATAGAAATAGTTTCCATTGAATACACATTTTAAATGCAACAATTTGAGGGTTTAAAATTTAAGAGGTAGTTTAAATTAATACTTACATTTTTGTGACAAACAAAGCATTTATAATTAAAAAAAAAAAATGCTTTGAGAAAATCAAACTAGGATTTATTATGTTTAAAATATTTAAGATAGAACCTAGTTGTACAATATGCTGAATTCACAACGGCAAAATCAATCCTATGACATTAATATATGAGGTACAGTAATTAAAATACATTTTTATATAGATGATTCTTTCCAAAAATTAAGTTATTGTTTCTATTAATACACTGCCTCAGTACAAATGAATTAAAGTTGATTCTACAATATTTATGCAATAATTATCAATTATTAAAGAATTTTATATTTAAAATATGCAATTTAAAAATGAAATTAATGGACAAAAGAGAATCTTCAGTGAAAATTTTTGAATACAATTTTGACTCTCAAATAGCTGTTACTTGAAAAGTAAATAATTTGATTTTCCTGGTTAATAGATTTTTAAGAAAAATTGCACATGAAATTGCTCGATAATTGAACTAACAAAAAAATGTTTCAAGAGGAAGGATTTTGATAAATCTCTAATAATCAACAAAGAGACATAGCACATTTACTAAAAATATATCAAATTAAAATTGATTAAAAATACAAACAAAAATTATTTAAAATTTTTAAACAATTCAAAACAAAAATATTCAAAGCATATTTACATGAACATCAGATGTGTAACAGAAAAAAACAATGAAAAGCAAAATATTTTACTGTACAAAAGTTAAAAAAAAACATGGTAAAAAACAGAAAGACAAAATGAGAAAAATTTCATTATAAAAATGGTGTCTTTTGAATTATATTTTTTATTTATAAGTATAATCCAGACATTATTTTATCAATTTAACATTTGATTAGCTTAAAAAAAATTTACACGCATCAAATAATAATTACAAAAAAAAAAAAAAAAAAAAAAAAACACCCTTTAAGTATAATGTAAGTAATGCCAATTCAATAAATTCTACAGCTAAATAAAAAGTAAAATATTTACATTCATGAAAATCACTTATTCGAATTTTCAAGAAATATTACAATATAAACATTTATAAATGATTATGTTTGGAATTAAGTTTCCTCAATTGAGTAAGTAATAATGCATACAAAATTACCTTTTAAAAAAGTAACTTTTAAAGATTAAAAAAAAGGTGGGATAAGAAATTTTTTACCAAAGCATAATTACAGTTTCTAAAACACTCACTTTTTAATGTAATATTAGTTAAAATAAATAAAAAAATATCTAAAATAAATTGAGAGATACTTAAAATCTAAAAATCATGTAAAATATTAAAAAAAAAAAAAAAAATAATAATAATAATTCACAGAATTTTACAGAACTTCTGTTTAGCACAACAGATATGCTAACTAGCAATGATATTTCAAAAAATTAATTTCTTTTGAACCTAATATAGTTTGGCGTAGTGTTAAGAAAAACTATATAATCTTAAAGTTATAAAAAAAATTTTACTTACATATCATTAGCATTTTTTAAAGGGTTGAAATTAAAAAGAACATTTTTGTACATATGTATAAATTATGTAGAGAAATAATGAAGAAAGAATTTGACAAAATGATATCTGAATTTCAAAAACTGAAAATATACAATATAATGGCCCATGTAATAAAAAAAATGAAAATGAATCTAAAGATATGCAAATCGCAGTTAATAGAATTTTTATAAAACACTATTAAGTCAGTTTGTCAAATATAATGTTTTTATACAATGAGTTAAAAAATCACATCACATTGATTTGAATTTTTTAAAGTTTTCTTTTTAATTCTTTATTAAAATTTCAAGTAATAACCTGAAATGCCATAGAATGTAAAAATCTTAGAAGATGAAAAACTCTTGAAGATTTTGTTTTTTAAAAACCATCATTAAGCAACTGTTTTATCAGTTCAATGATACAAGTTGATACTGATAAAATAAATGTTCCAAAAATAAACATCTTTTAAATATATTAGATGTTTAAATTTCACTAACATATTTTTCAAAAAAATATGTACAATTAACATTCTTGTCCTTGTACAGATCCGTACAAACTGAATGATATTCATATTTACACGCAGAAGAAATGCTACACATAAAGCAGTCAATGATCTGCTGAATTAATAAGTGAATTGCACCATTTTAAAAAGAGTTCATGAATTATAATCTTCCTTAAGTATGAAGCCTGAGATAAATCTTTCTTGGCTAAAACCAGTTTGAAGAAAAACAGGACAATCCACAGATACACAATGATCAACACTGGAATTTGATTTTGTACAACTTGTGCAAACCTGAAAGAAGAAGAGAAAGAATAAAATCAATTAAATAAATAAGATATAGTAAGTTAATTAAATTGTCGAAAACTATAAATTTAAAAGCCTTGATCTTTCTAGAAGTAAGTTTTTAGAGAATAAAGTAAAACGCATGATGTACAACACCATAAAAATAAACACATGACATAGATATTTTTATTTTTAACAAAATCAAGAAGTTATAACAATACTAATATAATATTTTCACATATAAAATTAAACTAATATTGTCTTAGATTTTAATAATTGTTGCATAAATGAACAAGGATCATAATTCTAAATTTGCATTTAATAAAATAAAGCAATTTTTTTTATGTCACAGTTGCCTTCTCTTGCTTTTTATTTCATTAATTGAATTAGTAAAAATAAATAATGGCAAGAACTAGATAATATAGGTACACTGTGTATGGATATAGTCACAGAGATTCAGATTTTGTAGGTAGTTGAAAAGTTGTAAATCCTTTGATTCAGAATCAAAAATTGGCAGTGTAAAGCTATTGTTTTATGGTGGGCATTTAAAAGATAGCTGCCCATTTCAATGCATCCCAAAAAAACCCATGGAAAATTCATTTACCATTTTTCTCATTCAGGACCCTGATAGTCAGGTGGATAACAGTCGGCGATTAGTTCAGCACAGAACTTCAACACATGACTCTATGGAATAGCTTACGTATTTTCTATAGTGTAGCAGCAATGCCCGAGAAGTAGTGCGGGCATAGAAGGTTTGTATCCTTTTTAATGATTCATATGCGTTAGATTAAATTTTTTAAAAATATACCTATCAAAAAAATGTTTCATATTATGGCGCTGCCACTTATCATCTGTAGAATAAAATAATTTGTTGGTGAGTAGATATGTTTTATACTCATAAATTTTTTTAAACACTTTTCAAAGATATATTGAATATATATATAGATAAAATTCACTACAATAATTATTTCACATATTTGTATTCACCTTAATTTGAAATTTTATTAATAGCTGCCATTTATAAATTATTCACCACTATGCATAATTTTTCTCAGAAATTTTTTAATATCTAAAAATTGTTGAATTTTTCCCTACAACTAAATATATATAGTTGCCATCTCTTAATCATCTGGTAACACATCAAATTTTTTAAATAATTTAATTTTTAATAAAAATTTAAAAATTCTGTGATTATATAACTATAATCTGTGATTTGTCTTCTAACATGACGTGAATAATTGAAGCAATTTTTATTTCTGATTTACTGCTTGAAATGAATTTTGTTAGCTGCATTTTTCTCCACAGAAAATCTGTCATTATGTTGTACATAGAACTAATAAAACTCTCAAAAATAAGATTTAATGAATAATATTGATTTAAAAAGACTTTATGATATTTATCCATTTTTTTACTCATAGGCAATTGTTCAATCTACCTATGCATGACATATTGTTTGTTTTTTGTGTTACATAATAAATTCTAACTATTTCAAAAATTTGATCCATAGAACTTTTGATTTCATTTAAAAAACAAAACAAAAAAACAATGCCTTTGCTTATGTAAATAAAAATAAATTATGGTATACATTTATTTCTTACTTGATGAAACTCGTATATCATGTGATACTTTTTAAAATAATTTGTATTTCAATTAAAAACATATTCACTGTAAAGATAACATGCTAAAACAAATTCAATTTAATGTCTTTCTTTTAAACATCTAAATAACTATACTTTTACTATCAGAAATACACACACACATATATATATATAATAGTAGTAATTTTGTTATGGGCTATTGAAAGTTTGCAGACAGATTTGATTTGCGTTCAGATCTTATTTTGAATACTGGTATAAAATAAAGATTCACAGCAATACAACATTTCATTAACACCCATAATCTTTTTTTTTTTTTTTAAAATTCAATTTAAAATTTCAAAACTGAAATAAATTTATTAAAAAAGTTATCTTGGAAAAATTAGTATCTTTTTACTTTTCCACAAAAAAAAAAAATGTAAAAAAAATAATAAAAGGTACAGATGTCTAACTAATTATTAACCTTTTTTAATATTTTGTACATCAAAAATATATTTATTCAAAAATTTTTAAATAATAAAAACAAAAATTTCTCTCTCGCTCTTATTACAGTTAAAAAAAAATAAATAAATAAATAACACTACAATAAACAATTAAAAAAATTACAAACTTGTCTTAAGTTATCCACGTTTCTCTCCCATTTTCTAATCTTGTTATGCAATATAGCTATTGTACCAGAAGAATCTTGTAAACAGTTGTCACACAAAGAGGACGTGGCTGGGCTGCCACAGGATGCACAACTGCACGACACAAAAAGTACTGTGTGATTGTTATTCTAAGGATAATGATACATGGGCAGATTGAGTCTTTGTGTGTGGATAATATCCATAAAACCTGAGAAAAGAATGAATGTTCATAAAATATTTATAATGATATGTGCACTTTCTTTGATATATATATATTTTCATTACTAAATTATTACAGAAAAACCTGCTGAATTAAATTTTTATTGATCAAGTTGCGAAAAAATGAGATTGATTCAATCCTTTAAAGCATGAAAAATTAAGTACACTTTGATTAAAAAAAAAAAGCAATAAGTAATATATATATAGCTAAAATAACTTCAAAAATATTAATATAGTCATGCACCTATCCAGGTATTTCTTATTCTAATTCCAACATTTTTATTTCGGTCACTTAGTATATAAAACTACATCCACAACCTTTTTCATCATGCAGTAGGAAAAAAAAAACTCAAATCATAATGAAACCATAATAAAAGCATCAAAATTAGGAAGTATTTTCTGTTAGAATTTATTAAAATTTAAATACATCGATCCAAAGTAAGTAAATATATCAAAAAGTCAAAAACTAAAACTATGATTTTCATATTTTAAAACACATGGTAGCATCAATAATTTTTCAGATTTAAATAATTATTTTAAGTTGCTGCTTTTGTTTAAATATAGCTGTATATAATGTAATATAATTAATGTATATAATTAATTATTTGGAGTAATGTGACTTTGTTCTGAAACCCTATGCTGTAAGATTTTTAAAATAATTATTGAGATTGAAATTTAGTGAAAAAAAAATACAATAATAATCGAAATTGATTAAAAATCATGTCAGTGTTATTTTATTGTCATTGTGACAATGATAATTACAGTAGTAATTTTTGTATCATAGCTGAAGTGAAGCTATAGCTAAATAATAAATTTACATAATAATACATTATGTACCGATTGCAATTTTATTTAACTTAAAATATCACCCGTCATCTTGACACAACAGGAGACCTTGCCTTGACATAAGTCCTACCAGTAACTACATACATCATTAATATAATTTGCTAGCCTAGATTATCATTAAATTATTAAAATGGCACAAAAATCAATTAAAAATATTAATTAGCAACAATAATAAAAAACTTTAACTTTGAAGGTTTTCTAAAAATTTGTACAAGCAAAATCATATTGTTAAATCATAATTATAATTTTAAAAATTAATAATTTAAGTATCTAAAATTTGTTATTGTTTCAATTGATATTTTACTGTCATTATCTTTTGTCATTACGAATTTATTAAGTTTAGTGTGTAATATTAGGTAACAGTAAAATCAAAAATATATCTTTCATCAAATGTCTTGAATTCAATTTCAAAATAAGGACATTTATATTTTTAAAAGTTAAAAAAATAAGATTAAATAAAGATGAACAGTTAATTAAACTTTATGATATAAAATTATATTCAATATATTCAATTCAATTCAATGAATAACTATTTATTCTCAGAAAAATAAAGAATTTTATTTTCAATTTAATTAATCTTGATCAACAGAAAAGGAAATATAAAATTAATAAGTGCGTGTCAATGAATGCATAATAGCATGTTATTTTAAAGTTATTTTGATCTTTATTATTGAAATTCAAATCAAAATATCAGATATTAAATATCATTGCCATAAATATGGTAAATCTTTTAATAAATTACTTAAATCATTTTTAAAGTGAGAAGAAAGATGTATTAGATAGTAAAACATCAAATTTCCCACAAACTGTCAAGAAAAAGTACTACAAATGATATTAATGAAAGAAGCAAACATTTCACATCTGGAGGAGTTACTGAAATATACAAGTTTCAAATAGTAATAATAATAGATTCATCAGAAATAAGAGTTACTAACCAAGATTTGACGTTAGCACCCATAAGAGAGAAAACTCTCTCTAAAGCAGGAGTTATGACATGTGATGTAATACTTGGCATTGATGCGAAGGTGGAATCATTGAGCAGCTCATCAGGTTCACGAACCAGCCGAATAATTGGCAGACCAGGAGGGCCATAAACTACCACATAAGGCACTCGCTCTCCTGGTAGAGGTTCCGACCTTGGATCTTTAGCTGCACGTCTTCTGAAGATAGCACAGATACGTTGATAAGTGAAAACATAGTATTAATTATTACATATTTTAATATGAGCTCTTAACATTAATTGTAACACAGATAATATTATTAATATTTTAATTACAGATAACATAAATTTTATAATAAAATATTCAGAATAAAATTAATGTTATTAAGATTTTGTTAAGCAGCAGCATAATCAATCAATTGTTCTAAAACAGCAATGGCTAATTGGCAGTCTGCACCCATATATGGCATGCAGTTTAATTTATTCAGAATCCCCCGTCAGATTTCAAGTGGGGTGGCTGGCCAAACTGCAATGGCATAGAATGCAATTTTAACGTG
Source organism: Caerostris extrusa (assembly GCA_021605095.1). Lineage (NCBI taxonomy): Eukaryota > Metazoa > Arthropoda > Arachnida > Araneae > Araneidae > Caerostris > Caerostris extrusa. The sequence goes on from BPLR01000208.1 coordinate 177,916, forward strand.
TTTGATTAATTTATAGTATTTTGTAATTCTAAATATTATTGTAATTATTTCAGTAATACACTTTTACTTAGGCTAAACAGTTTTTTATAACAATTATATTGATGCTGTTAAAATTACAAGAAAAAAAATAAATAAATAATAATAATAATAAAAAAAAAAAAATAAATAATAATTTTGCAGGATAATGCCACTAATGAGAAAGAAATAGTAGTGATGCATTTATAAAACCTTCAAAATAATTATCTCAGCTTCTTTATAGGGATAGAGATTATTGCTTCTCTTGATATCCCCCGATTTTGTAGTGCCAGGTTTCAAAAGAAAAATTTGCTAGTTGCTAGATTTTTGAAAGGTGAAATAAGAATGACAGAAAATGTTAAAATTATAAAGAAAGAAAGGTGATAGAAGATGAGTTCAAATCTGAGTGGTACATATATATATATACATATACATAAATGTATTATAATGTATCCACATATATATATATACATATACATATATATAATATTTTAAATAAAGACAACAAACCAAAGTACTTAGTCTACCTCGAAGTACTAGCAGTTTTAAATGAGTATAACCAACCAAGACATTATATGACTAATAATAATAATAAAACTCTTAGAAGAAAAAAACAGTCTATTGAAACAAAACCACAAAAATACTACGGATTTTTATTTCATAGTACATAAATTCATTAAGTGATGCATCATAAAAATGACTGAAGCTTTTAATCAAAATAAACGATATAAGGCAAATTTCTAACAATGCTATTTTTAAAACAGACTTACTAAGAGGTTTACATGAAGTTGTTTTTTCACAGGTTTAGACTAACTCAGATTTATAAGGATCATATTTTTGAAAATAATGTAAGATCTAGTTCTTGATGTTGTTTTATAAATTAAATTTGGTTTTCAAAATAAATTATACTGGTTAATCTTGCTCTAAATAATCTGTCTATGCAAATACTTATGGGAAGAAGGTAATTTACATTTCTGAATAAATAATAACATGTTTAAATTTTATGTTACTTTGCCTTTTAATAAGCAAATGATACTGTGCAGTAATTTTATAAGAATAATAATAATAAAAAAAAAAAAAACCTGAAGTTTTATTAATATATATAAATAAAAGGTAACATCCATATGTGTATACAAAAAACAAATCGACTGGTTTCAATGAAAATTTTAATTTTTTCTTGTTATTGCCAAGAGTGTTTAAAGTGAAATCAGATACGTAGTACTGTTATTTTACAGTGTTCATTGAAAATTGAATTTTTTCACATTTCGACTACTGTTGATTATTGATAAAAATAAGTGAATTCAAATCAAATTCATACACTTTTGTTAAGTGCATTTCAAGAAATATATTTTTAAATATTAATTATGATAATTGATAATTGGCTGTTTTATTGTTTTTAGTTCATAGCAATACCACAAAATATTGTTAACTACATATTAATAAATAATTTAACAAGCTGAAGGAAAAAAAAAAAAAAAAAGAATCACACACACATTTATTTCATTTCAGATAAGAAAATAAATTGTTCTCAAATTTCAAGTGTATTTATTTAATTTATATATACAGATATATATATATTTAAATTTAGCAATAGCAAAGCATTATTGCGTTCACTAATTTCTTAATTAAAATCAATAGATCATACAGAATACAGATGTAATTATTTTCAGTAGGGGCTGAAATGGGAAAACAATTATCTTATTTTAATAAAGTTTTCTAGAGGATGGAAATTTATAAACATAGTGGGAACTGAGAAGGAGCATTTTTCAAGGTAAAAATATTATTTTTAGTTATTGCCAGTTTTTTTTTTTTTTACTTCTAGTTCTTTTTACTAATTGCCTATGAGTAAATGGCCATTAGGTTAATTAATGCTTATTTCCTTTTTACTATTTTGGAGATGTTTTGTTTCAAGTTTTGTGCAATATAATGCTGCAATTTCCATATAAATCTAAAATACATTTAAATTTAAATTCTGAATAGCCCACAGAAAACTGATTTGCTGAAAGTTTGATAGAAACCAAAGGCATATTTTACTTGTTGGGGATTTAGAGTTAATAAATACTGCTCTATATGGAGTTTAGTTTGGAGTCTTGTATCAAAAGATTTATGGCCTGCCAAACAATGAGAGATTGCTTGTTCAAAAGGAAGATAACAAGGTTTATTTTCCAAGTTAAAATTGCATCTCATAGAAACAAACATTTGGCATTATGTATCAAAATACTGTTGCAGTTTAAAATGATGCTTTGCAAATGGGTTGACTACATAATGTTGCTTTGGTATGAAATAAATGTGGAAAAATGAAATGATACACAAAGTTACATATCTTACAAAAATAGCCAGGTAAAATTTTTAATGTTACAAAGCTCGGAATTTTACAAAATTATTTTCTAAACGTTAAGCAATTCAAAAAGTTGAAACCTGACAAACATTGATATTCAGTTTTTTAATTGATTAAACAATAATAAAAAATAATAGAAAATCTAAGCTTACTTTGCTATTTCCAAAGCTGGAACACAAGCTCCAGGCTTATATCCAGACCTCCCTCTGTATTCCTTGGCAAAAATGAAATCCATGATATTGACACGCTCATTCAATATTTTGCTAAACTGTTTCTGGACATAATCTTTAACATCATCTAAATTTCGTGTTTGAAACAGTATTTTCAAAGATTTTTCTAAAATCTAAAATAAAATTACTTTTGAAAATTACACAAGAAGCAAAATTTAACATTCATTTAAACAGATGTCATACATTCAATGGCTTACAGTATTTATTGCTTGCTATTAAAATATTTTAAAGAAAATTAATTTTTAAAATATTTGGATACATAAATAAAATAATATAAAAGAAAGAAATAATCTCACATTTTGAAAAAAAAAAAAAGTTATTTTAACAACCAATTTCGAACTTTTGGAACAAATCAATATCAAATTTAAATAGGAAATAAATATAAATTATATAGGACTTTCATGCACAATAAAATCTTATATTCCATTTTTAAGCAGAATGTAAACACAAAATGTTCGTAAAATTAAAAAGTAATCTAAGAAAGAACGCATTTAAGATGAATATGAGTATTATAATTTGCCATGAAATAATTGTATTTACGACTTGTTTTTTATATATATGATTTTTACAAACAATTTAAACAATTTGTAATTACCAGGAATCAAATTCAGTATAAAAATTTTAGCAAAAAAAAAAAAAAAAAAAAAAAACATTATAACTATAAAAAAGAAAATTACCTTAGCAGTGGCTGGACAAGAATCTCGACGTACTGTTTCAATACCCTTGGCATCAAAAATAGGTTTTTCTTGATCAACTGTTTCATACATAAAGCCAACATATCGTTTTTTGTTTGGAGAACACAAGGGAGATAAACCTTTAGTCATAAAAATATTATATATCTATATATATATTTCAATAAATCAGAAATCTAACTCATGTTATACATAGAACTTTCAGTGATAATTTAAAAATAATGTTACAGTATAAATGAAATCTAATTTGGTCTATTCAAATTTTACATTAAAACAACAATTATTTACAATTTATGTAATAAGAGTAAATAACTTAAAAAAAAAATTAAATAAATAAAAAAAAATCTAAATATAAGAAGAGGAAATATAAGCAAATATATATATATATATTCCAATAAATTTTAAAAATCCATCCTATTCATTCCTACAAAGTATAGTACAAATTAGAATGTAAATGTCCCTAGTTACAGCATTTTTATAGGCAGATAAATATACAAAAATTCATTACATTACAGCAATAGAATATAAAATATTTAAATATTTTTGAGGAAAAATGATGGAGATGAAAAATTCGACCCTTTAATTTGAAATAAAATAACACAACGTTTGAAAAATGCTGAATAAATTATATCAGAACAAATAATTTTAGAATAGAATATTTATTTTGAAGTAAAATACCCGAAAGTAAGATAATTAAGAATTATATCTTTAAGAACCACATTCATGAAATGGATCTTATATTATTTCGAAAATTTAAATGCATTTGTTGGAAACGGAATTACTGTTGTTTGTTGCTAGAGTAAATTTTAAATAATATCTCTCTCCAATTCTTCTTGTGGATGATTTTGAAAAGCTTTTAGTCAGGGCTGTAATATTTGCCTTACAACACCCATTGTGAATGCAACAGTTTAATCCAGGAATTTGTTTGAAAATGGGTCTTGTGATATCTGCCAAAAAAAAAAAATGCAGTGTTTACAGTAAAATAAAAGTGGATGTGAAGTTCCTATGGAGAAAAACAATCAGCTCTTGAATTGGAATTAATATGGCGACATTCCTCTCAATGAGATTGCTATGTCGGTGGATTCCAATTCTTTTTAAAATATAAATTCCCTGCCCACCTCTCCTAGCAAAAACACAATCCTGGCATCTCCGGATTGTGAAAATCTAGATGTTACAGATATTGTGAATGCTCCACATAAAAATTTCAGCTAATGCCAAGTACTAGATGCTTTCCCCATTAAAAATAAAAATAAAAAAGGCCTATAAAGAAAAGAAACATATAACTTTCAAGATCCAATCAGATAACGACTTAGATGCCATTTCGGAAACACATGTCAACTTTGGTAAACACAACCATTGAATGAATTCAAGCCTTCTTCATCAGGCATGCTCTAAAAAAAAAAATTATAATTTTGCCCTGCAGAAACATACAAAAGATTTACAGGTACAAGTAACAAGCTGGTCAAAGACTGTAAAAAAATATTTCCCTAAACAGAAGATCATTACAGTAACATCACGACTCTTCAGATGGAACTTAAGTATGCCAAAAGAATGAGCATCCTCTGCAAAATGTACTAAAAAGGTCTTCCTTTGAATACAAATACTGAAGACATCAAAGTCAAGAGTTGACTAACCTAGAATTCCAAATTAGAAATGTTGTTAAAAAACACACACCCAATGAAGCACATACGCACGCACACAAATACAACAGGACCTACTAGCTCAAAAGAATCCTAATGTAACATCAATTTTCAAGAACGAAATATTGTTCTACCATGCCATTACTGTGCAGAAGTTTACCAAATAAAACATCATTGTACAATGTTTTTGTAACTTTCACCCTGTTAGCATCAAATACAATCAGAACTCTCAAATGCGGAAAAGAAGAAACTGAGCAGGAGAATATCAGATAAAAGAAAAATGCTAAACCTTATCTGCATCAACTGTGGTGGAAAAACCCACATAATCATGTGGAGAGGCTGCAGGGCTTTTTCTAAATCCGAAAAGGACATTCATTCCTAAACATCAATCAAGAAATTTCTAAGCAACAAATTTGACCCTTACATTGTCAACTGATAAAGCCTAAACAGAAAATAAGTTCAAGATATAACCCTTCTACAAGCTTTTTCATCATCTGTTGAGAACAACTCAGTCGTCACTGATGCCCTAGAGTTATTTTTTTTACTTCTAAATAAACTGAAAAGCATCATCACCACCTTTCAAAACACCCTGACATCAGTGAAAAAATTGCATAAAGCAAGCACATTGATTGACTAAGTTTCCTATCCTGTTTGAGGTTTAATTTTCTTGCACTATATTTTAAACATCTCAATCGTCATGATATCAGCAGCATCAAGTTTTAAACTTTTCTTCAATATTGTCTCATTAAAGGTGGAGGCACTACGTGCTGGAGTGCTCCATGAACATCTATTCAATGCCGCAGATAACAAGTAGTTTGTATTTCTATAAAAGATAATAAACATTTCAATTCTAATTGCCGAAGCCAACTAGCTTAATAACCATAGACGATTCCTTTTTTTCAACAAGTCGGTAAATATCATGTGCAGTTAACATTCTTCTTTGCACCATGTGCAATATAAATATTGATATTTCAAACTTAACAATAAACAGAGTTATAAAAAGAGAGTTATTAAACTTTTGAATTTTTAAGCGGTTCTAATGTATATTTTTAATATTCCTCTTTAAACAAATTAATGCTTTCGTTGGGGTATGACTGTCCCGCCAGCCTCTTTTTAAGTGATTAGGACACTGTAGCGCTATGATTACACTATTCACTTATTATGCAATATCTGAAGAACAATGCAAGGAAAGAGAGCTCCTAATTATGAAGGTGTGAACGCTAAGTCAGTATCATAACGATTGTGTATGCTTTTTGCTTATAGTGGTATACAGGACACTAAAAGTCCTGTCTACGTTTGAATGCGTGAGTCACAAAAGGTTCTTTGTTCCCCAAGATCTGGTAAATGTTCTGTTTTTGCACTTCTCTCCTTACTGGAAACATGCCAGCGTGAAGGATTTTCATAAACATCATTTGCAGCTCACACATTCAAATGACAAAAAAGCTAAAAAAAATATGATAAGCTTGGTCCAGATCAAGAAAGTAGATTCTAAGAAAGGTGGGTAAACAAAATCATGTCATGAAATTCAAAAAGGTAGGTTATTTTTAGTTTTTCACACCTAGCTAAAAACAAATTTTCATAAAAATAAAATTATCGTTCTTCTCAGAAGCATAAAAGTTTCATGCAATAATGAATTTGTTCTTGTTTTCTGAAAAAACTCTGTAGAATAGTTGGTATGTCTGGATTAGAGTAGATAAGTTTTTAATTATTATTTTGGTTCATAATATCCACAAAAGCAAATTCATAATATCCAAACAAAAGCAGTTATGAGCTTTAACATTTTGTAAGAGGAGATGTACTATTTTAAAGTAAAAGACTATAATCTGCTCCAAAATAATTTCACGATAAAAGTAATTCGAATGCAACAATTGGATTTAATAAAGTAAAATGTGTAAGAAGCACTATTTTTACAGGGGGGGAAATTTTACGCCAATTGAGTTTTATCAGTATGGTATTTCAAAGTAGACAATATTTAATAATAATAATATATATATAAATCCCCTTTTTAAGGAAGTTTTCCACTAACTTTTATTACAAAGTTTAACTAAAATGACAAAAAATTATAATGTAAGTTTAAAGATTGAATTCCCCTCCCTAGCATTTTGATTTAAAAAAATGCATATTGCCAAATAATTACATGGTAATTTTTTGGAGAGGTGCAAAAGAAATAAATAAAATAAGAAGCATAACCTTTTCATTAAAATATAGAATACATCCTATTAAATAATTCAATAATAATTTCTCATTAAAATAAGCCACCAGGAGAAAAAAACCCAACTTTTGCTGAATTTCATATCTCATTACTATAGATACTGTTTTTAATTTTTCTTTAAAACACAATAAAGAAAATATTTCTCCCAAACGTAAAAAATAATTTAATTAATACCAAAATCTGTTACACCAGTAATAAAATTTTGTTATCAAAAACTTACACAACAAATTGAACTTCAAACTTATAACTACCTTTTCAAATTTTAATTTGACTGGCTCAGGATTGGATTTTGTCACAGCATCTGCCATGTCTTGACCAATTTGGAATGCTTCTTCTTTACTTCTTCCAGGAAGTAGGATAAATAAGCTGTCTGTACATCACCATATACAACTCTTGCCATCCATTCTGGAGTATTTTCAATCAGATAGATAGCCCTTTCAGTGTTTCTCTACCCTTTGCAACAATGCTATCAGCCACTTCAACACAAAAGGCATCCTACCCGAGAAGTTCGCACCTGTATAGCCATATGTTACATTGGCAATCAACTTTAGACCTAATTGACGAAAGCATCAAGAAGTTTCTTTTTTAAAGCATTGTTATGCTTTATTTTTTTCATTTTGCTTCACCATTATTCTAGTACTTAATATTTCTTGTAACATTGTTGGTAAAATACCTGGTCTAACAGGGCTTTTACAAAACCAATACCCGAAGGCGAAGTGAATGCTGTCCTGTATAGCTAAATTTAAGTAGAAGTTTAGGTTCAACACAAAGGAAGTGCAACCAAATTCAAATGGTGTATTTTTCCAAAATGCTCAATTCTACCAAGACACGTTGAGAAACAATAGTTATAAGCAATGATCATCGAAGGATGAGGGATTGGAAATCAACACAACTACAGGATCTTGATGAAAACTTTGATTCTGGCTCTAGAATGAGTGGAATGTATTCTGGGCCGAGATTGAGATCTTTTGTCGGACACTAGAGATACAGGTATGTAATCCATAGAAGTAGCTATGCGAAGCATCATGGACTCCACACGAAATTGGGATCCTCTGCTAAGAACATCATAGAATTGGATTCCAAACAAGCGAGCTAATTCGCTAGTGCGTCTAATAATGTCAAGCTTATCAAGTATTTGCATCACTCCCAAAACATAGACCGTGTAATACTCCACAACAGTTTCTTTTTCTCGCCCATGAAACCAACGAGTAAGGTCTTGGAATGAATAATGAGGCCTGCGGCGGTGCAATGCATGATGATATACTTTCTCAAAGTGTAACTCTTTAAAAGTAATTTCTTTTGTTAATAGTCGCCAGAAATTAAGAATAATTCTTCCAGCGATTTTTATTTGATCTACTTCTATTTGGTCTGTAACAACATTATTATCTTTTTGCACACCATCATGAAACATAGAATCTGCTGGGTCACAGAGCCTGGATAACATAAAATTTAAATTCATATTAAAAACATTTTGCCCTTTCAATAAGATAACCCCAAGAGGCCATTTGAATTTCATATCCAATTAACACATCAGGATCCCACTCTTACAATGCTGGCAAGTTTTTAAAAAAGAGATTCTTCATCCTCTACACAAAATACTTGACAAGTTTTTACTCCAGGAATAATATTCAAGTAATTTTTTTCAAAGTTTTTCACACTTTTCATCTTTTATTGTGATCATACCCACAGTTTTGCTTTAAAGTTTTTACATCTTCATATATGCTGTAAAAAATTGCAACAACGGGATCAAATTTGGGATCTGGGTCTAAATATTCCTTGTTGAGACATGAACTTCCAAGCTCATAATAGTGAGATGCAGTGCCTGTAAAAACAACAAGGATAGAAATAAAGGACACTATATAATAAACAATTTAAAAATAATTATGCTGTAAAAATAATTAATCATACTTCATGACTCAATAAACAATCATCAATGCCCACTTGAGAATCAAGAGAATTTAGCAAAGTTGGTCCATCAATATCTGATGAAGACACATTTTCAACCAAATTCTGTAGGTGGAAAAAAAAAAAAAAAAACGTATTTTACATAAAAAATATAAAAGGTTATACATTTTCACATTGTGAAATTTCGCAGTAAAGTAATCATATATATATATTTGCAAGAAATTCAATTTTCAATTTTTTTTGATGAATTTGTTTTGAATAATTCATCTGATTTCATTCACTAGACCCACTAAATAATGCATTTAGAATAAATAAACCTTTTTTACTGCCTGCTTTTTTTCTTTTGCCATGCAGATTGCAATCTTTATCTATTAATCTAATCTATTATTTAATAATCTATTAATTCAATTAATTTATATATATATATATCACTTTCTCTTTTAGTCTTTATATATACACAAAGTGGTCACTCTCTAGACAAAGTAAAAATTCCCTGACTTTTTCAGGTGAAATTTAGAAAAATTCCAGGTCGTTTGCATAAACCAGTACTCAATATAAGCCATTTTAAAAACCCTACGAATATGAAAATATTATATCAGTGATTAATAATATTTACATGCTTAAAACCTTGTAAAAAGTAACTAATTTAACAAATATTTTTAAAACCATAATATTTTAAAACCATTTGATGGAAAATCATAAAATCAAGAATTTTATTTGATATCACTAGAATCTTAAATCATCACATAGGTTTTTAATGGTAAAAAGCAAAAAAATTTTTGTCAGAAATAAGGTTGTACTACTCAGTCAAAACTTTTACTATGAAAAAAGTATAAAATGTTTATACACAGTCTTGTTCCAAGGTTTTACAATTGAATTTACACCAGGCTTAATTAGCAAGTTACAGAAATCCATCGATAAATGGACAATGAGAGCTGTAATTTAATAACAGTATCAAGTGGTGATTTTAGAGAGGAAACTGATCTCTAACATTTCCCATAATTAAAACCTATATCTAGTTAGCCATGGTTCGACAAAAAGAGTCAAATGAACATCGCATAAGCAAAATTGTCGGATGTAACACTTTCAAATTATGAAGAAAATAATTAAAATTATAGTACAAAATCTTGTAATTCAATGTTTTAAACACTGTTTGTATATTCTTAAACCCAGAAAAAAAAAAATTTAAGGGACAAAAATGGAAAGAGAAAAGAGCAGAAGAATCTCACAGGAAAAATAAACATCTTCATCAATAAGAAAAATTTTTACGTAATTAAAAAAAAAAAACTTGGTTATGTTAAGACATAAGTTTAAATATTTTCAATATATCTAGAATCGAAAGTCATACAGTATTATCGATTTATAGTCACATATTTTTCTCTTTAATTTTTTGCAAAAGCAGCAGTAATTTATGTTTCTTTCCTCCAAACCTTTAAGAACAGTGTCCATATTTTTAAGGCTATTGTCCAGCAAAACAGATTTTCCATTAGCTGTGAAAAAAGATTTTTCTCAGTGTCACTCGGTTTTTGAAGTCTGGATTTTTCGGGATCGTACGGTGCAATTCTCCAGCATGTTATCAAGATCATGTAAATATTAAAAACGCTGGAAAATTTTAGTCATCTTTCACATTAACAAGGAAATTTAGTTTTAAAGGAGTCTACGCTTGGAAAATCCTGCCTTAGATGGTATCACTGGTGTGGTCATCTGATAAAAAGGTTCATTATTAACACAATGGACACAAGCTTCCATGGACAGTTTGCCAAAGATAAAAGCGGAATTTTCAAACAAGCACATTTTCTGCTTTAAATGTAAACTATACGGCACAGGATTTTCTATATACTGGCAAATTTCCAGTTTTCTTCAAAAATTTCCTAATGTTCCTTTTTATTTTGAAATTTTATCAAATTCCTCAATTCTAGCCCCTCTGATATATATATATATATATATATATATATATATAAAGAGATAGAGAGAGAGAGAGAGAGACAGAGAGATAAGTCCATTTTCTTATAATTTTGTTTTGGTTATTATATTTTCTACATTTTTTTAAATACAAAAGCTGAGTATTCATAAAAGCATTTTTAGATGCTGTGAAGCATATTGATTTCACTGCTTTTACTATGAACATCCACATTACTTTTTGCTTACTTCCGCAATACTTATTCTGCTTATAACATCTTATAATTAAATGATTTAACATGATTCTCTATAATAACAAACATTGATCATAAATTTATATTTTTTTAGAGTATCAAAAATAAACTTAATTCACATGTCTCATATTCAACTGCTACACTAACGCAATTTTCCAAAAATTCATGTATTTGGAAAAATTAATAATTGATTACAATATAAAGAAAGTACACTTTTAATAAATATAGTAATATTTTTTTTAAAAGTATACTTTTTTTTAACAATAGTTAAAAATATATATGTTTATAACAGAAAATAGTAGTACTAATAATGAATATAGCATAAAAAATTAAAATAAAGGGAAAAACAGAATAGATAACACCATGATGAACAGAACTCATAACCTTCAGAGTGTTTAACTACTATATCATGAAAATGCTAGCCAGTCTAACAGTTCAATGACATAATGAAAGAATCATAAATGAATGAAAATTTAAAAAATTTACAAATTCAATTTCTCGAAAATTATTGAGACTTTGGCTAGTTAAATTCCTAGTTATGACTTGCACTCAGTATAAATTTCAATTAAATCAGTGGGGACAATTTACAGACTCTCCTTAAAATAATAATAAAAACTGCAACCAAGGAGTTATATAAAGGTGCATTGTTGAGTAGTAAAAATCAATAATTTCTACCACGTTTGTTGTTGTTTTTATGGCCAAATGTCTAATTCTATTCAAAAGTCTGTCCATTATTTCTTTATAGAACTACAGACAAGTTGATCGACAATCAGATCAATAGATCCTTTTACCTACAAATGGTTGGTAGAAGGTCACAGCACATTCTTTTAAGAATATTCCCTACCATTCAATATGGACTTTACTGAGATCTTGGGAAAAAATTTCTGTGATTTTGATGAACCTTTTCTTAATCAAACAGCGACTGCCATTTTTCTATGATAAGCAAAATAATAAATTTCTTTTTCAGTCATAATTTGTTTGGGTGGAAGCAAAAAACAGGGAAATTGGAAAATAATTTTTTTAATTTTTCAGTTTGAAAGCAAAATTTTATTGCTGTTCTGTGACAATCCTCAATAGCAGATATTAACTGGATGAAAGTTAATAATTAATTGTATGTGAATTTCTCAGCCTAAATAGAAGATATTTCCTAAAAAGCAACATGAGACATCATAAACAAATGCTTCTAAACCTAGTTTGAAAATATCAGTCCAAAAACTTTCGATAAACTTTAATATCATCTTTGACATTGTGCAAGTTTTTTTTTTTTAAATCAAAAATCGAACAGTAAAAAAAAATCACAACACCATCCATAATCATAACCACCACACAAAAAGTAAATAACTATCTAGAATCAGCAAAAATTTAAAACAATGCAATTTTCCTATAATATTCAATTCTTCAAGAGAAATTAGACATAAAATTTTATTTTTATTATTTGAAATTATAATTAAAAAATACTTAAGTATAGGTAAAAAAAAATAAATATGTTGCAAAAATCATCTAATTTGAATGTTGCAAAATCATCTAATTTGAAAGAGTTAATTGAAAAGAAGTATTTTTAACATGAATGGACCAGTGTTCAATGAAAAATTTCTTTAATAAATAAATAAAAGGAAATACCCCTAATTTTTTTCATTATAGTCATATCATCTTTAAGCAACAATGAAAGAAGTCATGATGTTAAACACACAGCAAACTTGGGTGTATTTTTGCCTGGTGGCAAATTAATTAATAATTTGTGATGCTGAAAATTTTTGATTAGTAAATAATAGTTTTTTAGTTTTTAGCAACAGTTTTTTACAGTTTTACTTTAAGCAATACAGTTCATTTAATAAACCTGTAGAAATCAAGTTGAATATTTTGACATGGAAAAGTGCCAGGGTTCAGTAAAATAAATAAAGGTACTTACGTGTATAACGGTACCTTGGCGATAGTTGCGCTCAATAAAAGAGCTGGTTGGGCACACGCGCCAACCGCAACTACACGCCAATCTACACTTAAAATTTTGTTCCAAATAATAAAATATATATGAAACACTTCATTTAAAATCAAAACGTTTTCAAAATATTTTTATTCCACATAATAAAAATTGGAGACACTTAAAAACCGCCGAAGTCTGTCGCCAAGGTACCGTTAATACGTAAGTACCTAAATAAATAATGGAAATTCCGGAAAATTAAAAATGCAGAAACTTTATCAGAGGTGTAATAACATTTTTCAGCCAAATGTTATTATATTTTAGTGAATATTTCCTCAGTACTCCGAAATTAAATTATTATTCTAATGAAATATTAAATAAACTAATAACATACAAAATTTCAAAATTAATGAAAATGACAATATAAAAAGTACAGTAAAAGCACATAGCTATAAGATTTTGAACAGCATTTACATAACAATAAAAATTTTTACTTACGGTTGATTGTTGACTTAAAATTTTAGGCCTTTTATTCTCTTCAAATGGTTCTGACATGCAATTGAATGAAAGTCTTCTTTTTTTTTCTTTGTATCATCTGTCAGAAAATTATTTCCTTTGATAGGTGATACAGGGAATTTTTTAACAAAGATAGTTTGGTATGTGATCGCTCTGCAGTAGGAGTGGATTCAAATTAAAAGGGGAAAGCGATTGCTTTTTAACTTCATAATTGTTATTGGGTGACATTGTGTTCATCAAAGGTAGATTAATAATATCTATAGGCGAAGATGGACTACATAAATAGTCAGGACTAGAACCAGGCTGAGATTTATCTCTTATTTGAGAGTATTTAGATTCTACATTCAAGACTTGCTCAGGACAATTGTATGAATCTTTAATGTAGAAATATATATACGATTATAACATCATGAGGAGAGCTTGGATCTACTATGGTTTCTATTTTTATACAGACCTTTTTTTACTCTCAGCAGAAATAGATTTATATTCACATTTACTACTATGCCCAAGTAAACTTTCATGAAATAAACTTTTAAAATTTATTAATATTTTGTTGTTATTTGAGAAGGTACTGGAATGACTAGAAGGCATTGTTGCAACATCTGCTTCTAACATATGTGTATTATGCTGAGAAAGTAAAAGTATCATAAAAGAAATGAATATCATTCAGGATCTTCCCCATAGAAGCTTTCAACTCCACTGCATGAAGGAAACCTGTCTTCAAATAAACGATATGAGATTGATTATAATTTCTGGTGGAACAGATGGTGAACAGTCCCTTTCTGAAAATTTCAAATCTGTCACAGAGAAATATCTGTGCAATGGCAGTAGGGATCAATTATTTGTGTAATATGACATCCATTTTTAAAAAAGTGAGGATGCTGCATTTGTATCACTTGTTCTGAAGGTGAACTTGTATTTATTATTAAGAAAAATTTCTTTCAGTATCATCATTTCCACAATTTATACATGGACTTGAATGTACATTGCATCGTCTTGATTTTCTTTTTGATTTGTTCAGTAATATCTCTTTTATGCTGCATATGTAGAATTGGGAACAGTATTAGATGTTTCTCCAAATTCTTCAAAAATAAATGGATTATTTGATTGATCTAAATTGGCATCATTGTAGTTTCAGTTGGTGAAAATGTATTGTCATCAAATCCCTTCACCCTATAGTATCTTTCATTATCGCACTCAATAAATCATTTTTATTAATTAAAGACTTTTTCAAATTTTTACTTTTCTTCAGGATCCATCACAGATGCGGTATTTTCTTGCTCATTTTGAACATTTTTATATTCAGCTGTGCCATCTTCTTTTTCAGATGAATTGTCCTCATTATAATCGATTCATTATGAAAAGAAGATTGAGGAAATGCTAGAGGAAAATCAATTGAATTAACATGATTAAGAAAGCTGACTCTGTTGAAGATTGTGTATAACATAAAAAAGTATTATTTGTAATAGAATTGTCCATAGATATTTCTGGCTTCAGTGTCAAAAATAAAGGTCAGAGATTCAATTGTTGAATTGGCATCAATTAAATTTATACTCAGATTGTTCAGAAGTAATGAGTATTCATCACTTCTTTGAATTTCACTTATAGATAGATCTTCATGATTTTGTAATGAATTATTACTCATTGGCACAGTAATAATATCACTTTCCTCTTTAGTAATCTTATTAGTTTGAAGTTCAATTACATCCTTTTCATCAAAATTATTTGAAAAAGAATCAAGTGGTCATCAAAATCAATAAGTGTTATTGTTTTCTGACTGGTAGATAAAATATTTTGCATCTGGAAGACACTTTAACTTGATGTGGATTCCCAATTATTTCATATTTTCAGGCAAAGATATAACATTATGTTTTTTTTGAGGTAGATTGAATCCACACCATAGTCTACTAAAAAAAGATTCCATTTCATTATTTTGTTCAGATGACAGTTCAAGAGGTGAATCCTTCTGCATGGAATCTAAAGTCATTGTATCTTGTTTGTCATTAGTGAATATAGTGGTCCTCCAGAAAGAATGTTAGCACTTGAATTAAATTCATGCACAGCATTATTAGAAACTTCTGTAATAATCATTGCTCCATGGTCGAAAATTTTGGAAAATTGCATCTTTTGGATCACTGACAGCTAAAGAACTATTTGCATTATAGCTCATGTGACAGGTTGACAGTTCACTCATTAAAGAATTTTTTTCCTGTGTTTTGCTTTCCTCAATGGAACTTGCAGATCCTGTGGATGTATAGATTGGAGAATTAATTATACTTGGACTTTGAATAGTATCCACATGATCACTTAAAGAACTACAAGGTGACGGTCTGCAGACATCCAAATTTCTTCCACCACTTTCATTTGATAAGGGATGCAAATACTTGGTTTCTGGTTTGAATGGACTGGCACTTGCATCTAACTGAGGGAGAATAAGCTATAGAAGATGGACTTAAATTTTCCGAATTACTGTTAGATGAAAACCCTTGATGACCCAGGAACATATTAATGTTATTTTCATCAAATGTGCTTGCATACTTTTTTTTCTTTTCATTGTGATGCTGAAATGTCATTTGATAAGGAGTATTATTACAATTTGAGATGGGGAAATTTACACTACTACTATTTTTTCTGAATAATTCTGACCGATCAGAAGATGTATATTGAAAGTTTTCGTTATTATGACATGGAAATTCATTTAAGGGTTTTTCACTTACAGACCTATTATTCTTAGAGAAACAAGGAGAATTTATTTCTGGCCAAGTTGATCCATAAAATAATTCATTACTAAGTCTTGGGAGTTTCTGTCAAGCTATGGCTTGTCTTAGGAAAAACAGCTACTATATTTATTGGACTGAATAGATTTACAATTTTTAGAATAAGTTTCATTAGAACTAGTAAAATTAGACATGTTAAATTTTCCCACTTCATTTTATCATAATCATGGTTATTGACTGCATTTAATGTTTCATTATTTTTAGGGTAAAACGAATGACTGTAGTTATTTTGATTAATGCCAAGGAAAGACAAATGAGATTGTTTCACTTCAGAGGATGAACTAGAATTGTTATGAAACAGATAATTATTCTTAATTGCATTGTCTTGCACTGGCTCTGTTTGTTCTGAAAGACAGGAGTGTCTGTTCTCAGAATAATTCTCTTTCCTTCCATTTAAATTGTTATTGGAATATTTTAAGGAGCATTTTGATTGTTTGATACTTTGTCTTCCTTTCTTAATCTTTTCTGCTGGCATATGCAAGTCCTCCACACTCATTCATGGGACTATTTTTCAAAGGAGGTAGCAAGAATCATTCTGTTGATGCATTTCACCTAATTGTTCAGACAGCAATGAGCCCTGCTTATCATTGGTAATACCATCATAAGCAATACTATTATCTACTACCAGAATATCACACTTGTGACTTTCATCATATGAATCAATCACACTGGAATAAAGTCTTTTGTGGTGTTGTATTCCGTTTAAATCTTCAATTGGTGACTTGATTTTTCCTTATTATTTGTAATAGGAAATTTACTGTAGGAGAATCACAAGGTTCAAACATGATTTCTTGTTTCTTCATTGGACTGTGGGTTAATTCACTGGATCTTTCATATTTGTGTGATGAAGAATGATTATGATGCAGATATTTATTGTCTGGATTAAATTTGGAAATATGGTATCCATGATTAGTATCCATGATTGGTGAATGGGGATAGAGCAAGGAGATGTACAATCCATATTATCATTTTTTAACGTCGGACTACTCAATACACGCTGGTCCGTTTCAAGAGATGAAGAATGCCCCCAAAATATTTGCAGAACTTGTTTTTGAATTAATTTTGTTGGGAACATTTAAAGGAAGGAGATGAAATTGATTGAACTGAAAAATTGATGAATAATCCACATTGATTTCTGGGAGCATTTTCATACATATATAAATCAAATGAGTGAAGTCCATTCATGGTTACAGGACCTGATTCAGGAATGGGATTCAGTACCAGTTTTAGTACTCAATGGCATTGACAATGGCTCGATTTTTCTTTAGTAACTAGGTTATCTAAAACTCAGTTTTAGTGCTTGGGAAACTTCTTGGGTAATGTCACTAAAATTTTGAATTTTATTTACAAAAGAATGAGAAGTATGTATTGTGGAATCAAGATAGTTAGTTTGTGCTATAGAAACAGATTCTGGTTGACAATTAAATTCATTATTCAACTGAATGCCTTGATTGTTGGAGTTAAATTAGACCCATAATGTGTAACGGGTTCTGACATTTGTTGATAATCTCTTAAAGAATTGTCTCTTTCCAAGGAAAGTCTTTCAAATTACCAATACATGGATTGCAAGAAAGATTATTTTCTGAAGATGTATGTTTATTTTCAATTTGGAGGTCTTCCTCTTTTCCGTCCACTTGGCTTTTTAACTGAGGATTTATTATTCCCACGAAATAGTACCTCAACATCATCAAAGAAATTGGTATAGTTTACTTGTCTTGCTTTTTAGATCTGAGATTATGTTGGTTGATTGCAGAATTGCTTGATACCTCTGGCATAGAGTTTTGAAAAGTTAATGTCTCATTTGAGTTTGGTGACATTTCTATTGATTTAATACCTATACAATTTTCTGACTTTGATCTGACTTTCTTCTTTTTGGGGTTTCTGTTCAACTTTATTTGCATCTTTGTTATTGGAATCATGAACCTTCTTAATGTGTTCATATCGTAAACTATTTCTCCTTCGCGAGATTGTTGATCTTGTATTTGTCTGTTGTGATGGCATAATATTTATATTTTTCCATCTTCAGTATCTGAAACAGGTTCTTGTTTGACCTTTACTTCCATCGGACTTTACCAGAAGAAATATGACTTTCAGAGATATTTTTACCTTTAACAATAGGCAGTTCAGCTGCTGATTTTTTGCCAACTAGGCACGCAGAAGGTTTAGAAAAATCTTGATAAAAAGTAGGGGAACTTTTAGTGATGATAAATCTTTTTATCTGCGGAAGCAGATTTCTACTGGACAGCAGGCCTTCCTCTTTTACGTTTTGGAGGATTTCAGCAGGATCTTCATAACTAGAATTTTGATACTTTCTTTTTGCACAATTTGAGATTTACCATGAGACATATTAACTTCGACACAATGTTAAAGGCTTACATTTAGGTTCAACAATAGTGCATGTTCTATTTCTTTCTATATTTGTACCATTCAAACAAAGCCTCAATGGTCTAACATATTGTTGCTGTCGATAATCATCTATTTTCTCTTTTTTTTATATTTTTGGCAAGTGAAGGTGATACAACTTGTTCAAGAGAATTTGTTTGCTTTGAATTCTGGCTTGAGTTTCGTGCACGCAATGATCGTCTTGTTTTTGGAGATTCAGTATCTGGTTCCTTCTTAATTATTTTTTCGCAGCCAGATCCAGAAGCCGACTTACCAAGCATCCATCCATTATATTCATGATTCTTCTTAAAACTCATAATTAGCTTCTGCTTTCTCCTGAATCTTCACTATGTATTGGTGACAAAGAATTTTTGTTACATGCACCCAAATAATTTTTATCCATGTTTGTAGAATCATCATCTGATAAATCAACAACTTCTTCACATTTATGTTTTGGAACTAACCTTGTTGATTTACGTCCACATAACTTATTGCTCTTTTTATTTTCTTCAAGGAAAATTACATCTTTATCAGTATCAGAATGATTATTTATAAGCTCATTTTCATGTGATAAATTGTTGCTGCATTCATTTTCTAATGAATGAGGTTTGAATTCACTTTTTCTTGTTTTATCAGAACAAGAAAGGATATTTTTATTCATGGAAAAATTCTGCAAAATTTTCCTGTTTGTAGAGGATTTACAAGACTTTTTTTTTACCAAATTTTGATTTCTCTATAGGAATTTTTGCGGATTTATGCCCTTTTGATTGTTTGAATTTCCTTCAAAATCATCAATTGGTTCACTTTTATATTATACTTAATGGCCGTTGATTTGGAGTTGTTTGACGTTTATCATCATTGAGATTGCTATCAACCTTCCATCTTGTATTAGAGTTCTTCTTCTTCTTTTCTTTAGGGTAGTTCCTTTTTCATTTAATTTTGAGACAGCTTATTACTCTCTAAATTATTCTGGGACTTTTTGTTACATGCAGTCTTGCTGCTGAAATCATTGTTAGAATTGTCATTTTTAGTAAAATGTGTTGAAGTTATCATTTCTTCAGTATCATGATGATTTTCAAAGACTGAAGTAATAGGAGATATTGGATTGGACTGATTATTAGAATTAGTAATCTTTTGATTAGGATTTTCTGCACTGAAATTTTTAGGTGATAGTTCAGAATGTATCTCTTTATTAGATTGAGACATATCAGAAAATACCATATTTTTATTTATTGGAGATACAGTATTTTTTGTAATTTCAAATGAATCACATGCACTGTTAGGTTCCAAGTTTTTAGGGATTTTTATATTATTTAGCTGTACATAACAACTCTGTACAGTAGCTGTCTTTTTCAGATCTAGAACAAAAATCTTCTTTTCCTTCTTCAGAAGTTTTCTTTTCTACATCAAAAGAAAGAATATTTTTATTTGAACAAAGCTTTTTATTATTTAGAGAAGGTGGCTTTACATATTTTTTCCCTCGAGAAGCAGATTTTTCTTTTTCAAACTTACAAAGAGAGTTCTCTATTTTCGAGGTATTATTTAAATGAGATGCATTCAAGTTTACACTAGGAAATGGAGAACAATTTTTCGAAATTGAGCAGCTTTTTGCATGAGATTTTTCTTTTGAATTGTCCCACTTTATTTAATGCAGAAAGTGATGTACTACACTGAGCTTTACTGTCATTTCTTCTTTTCACGGTGTCATATAAATTGTGAGCAACAATGGTATCTATTGGATTTTTTATGATTGATTTTGATATAGAATGATTCTGTTTAGTACTCTTTGATTTAAATGTTTTATTGTCACCAATTACAGATTTGTTAGAACGTCCCTGAACTTCATATACATTAGATTGAGCCCGAATATTCGGCCAGTTTGAAGATAAATGCTTATTTTTAGTTCTACTGGAAACTGTTACTTCAGCAGCTTTTTTTAATAGATTTATTTTATTTTTCCTTTGTAAGAAAAGTTTTTTCATAGAGGTGGATTTTCTATTTTTCATACACATAGTTCCTGCTATCTTCAACAGATGTGGATAATTTTTTCAATTTCACTGTAACAATCTTTTGGCTGCAAACCAAGGGCCAAAAATATTTTCCCCTGTTATCATACAATTTTGATTTTTTATATCGTGTAGCAAATATATGTTCACCTCCCTTGTCATGTTTATGGTTAATATCTACCGATGAAACACTTGCAATACTTTTTGAAATCCGAGTCATTAGATTCATTATTTATTAATGACACATTAGAATGATTTAAAGTAGGATTACATGCAGAAACATCGGAATCATCATTATAAATGACACATTTTTTTGTGGAGGTAAACTTCATTTTGAGAGGAGGATTCCTAATAAGTAGAGACTTTTAGTTCGCAAATCAGTAATTAAATTTGTTTGGGAGGAATTATTAATATTACTTACAGTAGGTAATACATTACCTTTTAAAGGCATTTCTTTAATTGTTGAATAATTTGCACTAACCAATATTGTTTTACAGTTTTCATTTACATCTCCATTAACTAAATTCTTTTGATTATTTATAGCAGCATTATCACATTTTTCTTGAGACACTTGCTTTATTTCCAATTTCAAATCGTCTCTGGAAATACCTGATTTACTTTTATTCTCTTCATGTGATTTAAAATCTTTACTTTCATGATCATATTTATCACTTATATTTTGTTCAGATTCATTCTTTTCAAAAAAATGTATTGCCGGCGATCTTGTATTATTACTTTTGGTGCCACTTCTTTTTGTTCCTAAAATGAGTGAATTATTAGATGATTTTTTACTTGAAACATGTCTTTTCCTCTGAGAATCGGTATGCTCATTCTTCAGAAATTCTTTTAAAGACAGTACTAATTTATTTTCAGATGGAGGCTTTTCAAATTTCGGTTTAAAGCCACTACAACGTTCAGAAAGTATTAACATATCCTTTGTATTATCTGCTGGTTTTATAGATTTTTCAAGATCTTTTGATTTTGCTTGTTTACAATGAGATTCAAATGTAGAATTGGAATTCTCAGAATATTTTTTATTGCATGATTTTTTTGTCTGCAAAGTAGCAGTAGCATTATTCTCAGTTTTGTGTTGCATACAATTAAAATCTGCATTATTTGATTCCACTGTAATTTTGTCATTAATTTTTGAATCACTATTTTCCAAAAGAAACATGGGATCACAATCTAAACTTGAATTTTCTTTGCAATTCCTTTGATTTTAATAGGGCATTATTTTCAGTTTGCAAGCTAGTTAAACTTGAGGCAGTATTATTTCTGAAATCATTTCTTTCGCCATAGTAATTTTTCAAATCATGTTTAAATCTTTCATTTTCTTGGAGAGATGTTCTTTTTATCCTTTTCCCACATGATTTAGGGTTTAATTTAACAGTTCCCTGCTTTACAGGATTAGAACCTATGAGGGGAGGAAAAAAAAAAAAAAAAGAAATCATCATTTGCCATTTTATGAATGATAAGATTTTATTTAATAGCAATGTAATAAACAGTTCAATTGCTATTTGAATATATTATACCAATTACATTTACTTTGCCATTAAAAAAGTGAAAAACACTTTGCCATAAGTTTAAAACTTATTTTAATTTCAGAAAGTGCAAATTTTATGAAATATACAATTCATAATTTCTGATATATCCATATAACTTTTAAAAAAACATTCATAAAGTATAAACAATTTGATGGCTATTTATTGAAAGTCCTTTTGGCTTTATAATGTATATCATTTATGCAGTTTTATATTTCATAACTATTTTTTTAAAATAGAAATTGCACTAAATTGATTAAAAAGCAATGGGAATTATTTCATAAAATATAAGATTTCAGTTCATCAATCTTCTGACTGCAATTAGAATCAAGATTTTTCTCTTAAGGATGAACACATTTTTTTTTTTAGTTAGGAAAACTGTAATGTTAATTAACATAATTTCCTTATTTATTTCCGATTTAGAATGCAATTTTGTTGCTATTATTTCTTACCATTATTTTACCTAGTAATTATAAATTTTTTAACTGTATTTTTTTTATAATAGTTTATTTCTTTAGTGCAAAATTAAGGGGGGGTGAAGGCATTTTCAGTAAAAGAATTGCCCAATACACTTGATTTATAATAATTTACTCATTAATTGTGAAGCCTATGTGGACATTTACTACTTAAAGTAATCATTAATAATGTTATATAATAATTACATTAGGGGCCAGGTTTGGGTTCGAGTCCGGCGGTGCCACGGGCATTTGTAGTGGTTCAGAATCCATTTTAAACCATAGGTCCCGGTCTAATATGACTGTAAGAGCATTGCTGTAAGGCTGACAACCCTACCCCATAAAAACAAAACATCTGTCCAGAAATCTGCTAGTAGGCAGATGGCCTTGGCCCACCATGGAGCTGTTGCGCCACTGATGATGAATAATTACATTACCATAATAATTATACATGTGCAAGGTATGCTACTTTTTTAAAGCCACAATGGCAAACATTAGGAAACAAGAAAGTAAATAACAAAAGTGTGAGAGTAAAAGGATAATTATACTAATCACACAATCAAAAGCAATATATGAGCATGATACCAAAAAGTAAAGTTTTGTCTGAAAAAAAAAAAAAAAAGCCACAATGATTAGTTGAGAAAAGAATTAAAATGTAAATAAGAATTGAAATTTAGTAATAATTGAGAATAGATAGCCCAGAAATTGAACAACAGAGCAATCTTCACTGTCACTAATGAAAACCTTGAAAGAAGAAAAACAAAACAAAATTCATAAGAATAAGGTTTGAGTGCATTCAAAATATTATTTTGGGAAAAAGGTATTCATTAGATTGCCCCTGGTATGTCAATTATGAAGTATATATGCATATATATATATATATATAGGATTTGTTTGTCTGCTAATCAGCAGACAGCAACACATTACGGTTATGTGTTGATGGGACAACTTTTCACCCTGTAGAGAATATTGAACTATGATCCCAGGAAAAGGGAACAGATCCCCGTAGATGAGAAGAGAAGGAAGGAAGGAGACTGTGGTCGAAGGGATAGCTGCGGGGACGCGGCAAGAGAATAAAGGTGACAAATATGTTTGTAATGAATTAATAACCAATGAAAACAGTTATAAATACTAGTATGCTTCATTAAATGGCTGTTGGCCTTAAAAGAAACACCCTGTTTCTTCATTTTTGTTTTTAAATTAACCCCTAAATACCACAGCTCCACCCTATAAAAAGTGGGAGCTTTGGCCGTCATACAAGTTTATATTTAAAGAATTTATCCTATATATATATATATATATAGTATATGCACACTATCGCCTCCTATTCAAAAAATAGCAGAAGTTTAGAATTTATTTTTCAACTTTGAAATATGATTTTATTGTGAAATATATAACAGAAGAATTCAAGAATGAAATTTTATTAATCTTGTAAAGTGTAAAAGACTAACATTTTGTTACATTTTAAAGACTGAAAAATAATTCAAAATGATAAATTCTTCAACACCATTCAACCTACTCCTATAATGTCAAGGTACCAGATAGAAATGTATAGCCTGTGCATACAAACAAGATCTAGAGGCATTATCCTGAATGTTTAGCTGTTCAAATCATATTGAAAGATAAAAATCTCAATGAAGTTTTTCACATGCCAGAAACCCAGGTAGCTGTAGAAAATGTGAAAAGATTTCCCTGAATAAACTTGCAATGTTTCCCGACTTACAGCTGCTAATTATAATTGTTTCTTGCAATATAAGTTATTAAAAACACTTTTACCAATTATCTAATATGAAAAAATATATTTTATGAAACATAATTTAAAAAAATAGAATTATTATCCTACAAAAAATAAATTAAAGCAGTATATTACAGTAAACACCTAAATTATTATGAAACTACTCTT
The DNA here is from genome assembly GCA_021605095.1 of Caerostris extrusa. Taxonomy (NCBI): domain Eukaryota; kingdom Metazoa; phylum Arthropoda; class Arachnida; order Araneae; family Araneidae; genus Caerostris; species Caerostris extrusa. The sequence goes on from BPLR01000208.1 coordinate 202,599, forward strand.
ACTAAAATAAATACAGCTAAATTATTTCATTTGAACTATTTTTCTGAAGATTATTAAGTGGAATTAACATGATTTATTTTAACAAATGTCTTTTTTAGGGAACTTGCAAAAAGAAAGTGCAAAATGTCACGAAATGACGAATGGCAATTCTCCTTGACAGTGCTTTTTTAAATGCTAAACCATACTATTAAATTTTGCTTTTTTCCCTCCCTATGTACACATATAATGGAAGCTCAATTTAAGAGCACTAATTAGCAATTAAACAAATTAAAATATGCACTTTACACATATGGTAAAAGACGCTTGATTAAAAAAATGTAAGCATAATACACTTAAAATATATATAAATAATGATTCAATAGACTTAATTTTCAATAATTAAATTAAAAAAATCATAAATAACAGATACCAATCAATGCATATGATCAAAGATTGTGAAATTAGGTTTAAGTAATGAATTTGCAGAATATACAATAAATAATAATAATAAACAGATTTGTTTGCTCTTTCTTTAAATACTTTCTTTTTTAAATTGGCATAAGTAATTAAGCCCAACATGAATACAAGCACAGCACAAGTAAAAGGAAACGCACATACACTAGTCAAAGACACATTGGAAAATGTGATAAATCATAAACTGAACAGCCTGTTATGTAAAAACCAGATGTAAGGTTGCTGTAAGAGTAACTATCTAGTTGCCAAATATGGTTAGAAACAAAAGCGACACTTGCATGCATGCTTGGTGCAGAAAGCTGTTGTCAGCAATTTTTCCGATTTTTAGGTATTTTTACAAATTTTCCACACTTTTTCCTAGATCTATAAAATTTTCTGACTTCCCAGTTCTGTCAGCACCCTTACAAATCAAAGCTTAAATTTGAAAATCCTGACTTTTAATCCTCAGAGGAAAAAAAAAAATGTTATAAGAGTTTACTTTATGAAAATTAAGAACTTATTACAGAGAACTAGAAAGTGCCCAAGTTGGTGAACATTGAATATGGATAAAACCAAGTTCTAATAGGAAAATAACCCTTTGTATACTGTATTTCGGAATCTCTCAATAAGGTAAAGATTCGTTTTGGTTTTGATTCTCTCTACGGTCATCTTGTGCACAGGAAGGCTAAACAGACCGGGACCAGGATTCGAACCTGGAGCCTGTGGTACCAAAGGCCAGAGTGCTAGCCAATTGGCCACAACTATGTAGAGAAGTAGATAAAAGAATTCTTGGTACTGGATGTCATTGAAGAAGTGAGACTGAAAATGCATATCTCATAGAATGTGAACTCTGCTGCTGATTTTTAAAAAAAAAAATCTTTTATTATATTCCTTGTTAAATTCAATGTTGTATTTTATAAGATTATTTGTAATTTTATCATTTTTGCTTACTAATTGAATTTGTTTACAATTTTACAATCAAAGTTTTCTCAATTCTTCATTTAAAATGATTTTCTAATATTATAATCATCGATATATTTTTATCTTTGTAGTATTAATTAGCAAAAGTAATGTTTCATCAAATATATATATTAGATTTTTTTTTTCAACAAAATTGATTTGATTTTTAATATTGTTTTTTTTTTTAAATTCATTCTTTACTTTTTAATAGAAAAGCAGCATATATTTTTCTTAATATTTAATTTGTCAAACTGTGTATCAGTTGATTGCAGCATTATTTTTGTGGGGGAGGAGAGGGAGGGGGAAGATATGCTAATGTTCATATGTCCAACGTGTTAAGAAAAAAGAAACAAATAAATGCATGGGAGACAAAAGGATTATTCCACTAATTATGTTATTGAAAATGAATAAAGTGCCAGAAACTAAAGTATTGTCTGAAGAAGGAAAGTAATAATGGTCAATAAGAAGAGAATTGCAACCAGAAGGTAAACATTTGTTTTTATCAATTGAGTTATATGATTGATGGCAAGGACCTAAAATTTATACTATTTGGAAATAAAAAATTAGCGTGTACTATATGCTACATATATTTTTAATGGGAATTCAGAGCAGGGTATGCACATGTATCTGAAATTATTATTTTTACTATTTAATAAACAAACAGAAATGCAGGCAATTTTCTGCGATATTAATATAAATAATTTATAACGTAAATAATTTTTTAAATTGGAATTTTCTGCAAATCTTACCTTTTTAATTCACTAATATAACAACTTTTTTAAAAAAAATAAATAAAAAGGTTATATTTTTTAAAATTTGTAAACTAATAATTTCTTGAGCTTCAGTCTCACTTCTTCAATAACATCCAGTACCAAGAATTCCATTATCTATTTCTCTACATTGTTATGGCTTACTTTTTTTTGCTAATTACTTACTTTTAAAAAAAGCATTTATTATTTTTAAACATAATGATATTGCATGTAGATTTTTTTCTGAAAAATACTTTAAAAATACTCTCTATACTTTTTTAAATATAATAACTTATGTTCATTATAGAAAAATTTAAGAACTGAAATATTTTTTTCTCAGGTGCTAAACAAATTGCTTTCATATTCATGATGTATAAAATCTTTTATCTAAAAATTAATAAAGTAGGAATGCCATATATGATCCATTACATATTATAATTTTTTTTATCAAAATTTTTTCTGAATGTATTTCAATTTTCATTTATATTTTTAACCAAACTAAAATATAAGAGAACATCAACTGAAGGGCCATATCACATCTATTAATTAAGAAAAAATATTCAAAAGCATATAAAAAACTAATTTTTTGCAAAAATTATCTTGAAAATATTTAAGATAGTTAAAAAATAATTAATTACCACTTTCAATATCAAACATCCCATCCAGTTGTGGTATATGAATGAGATCATGCTGGGAAGACAAAATTACATTTGTGTTATATTTATCAAATGCAACATTGATCTGAGATGTTTTCAACTGGTTTTGAGTTGCCAGTTCAGCTTTGTGGTTATAATACAACTCATTCATTTGATCAAAATCTTGCAAAGGTCTAATTTGGGATGAAAATGTTACTTGATCATCATCAAATGCACCATCCACTTGGGGTATGCACTCTTCTTTTTAAATTTGCAGCTGTTCTCTATGAATTCATCCATGTGGTCTGACTGTTGAGATGTCCAATTATCATCACATGTTTGAGACATTTCATGGGTGACTTTATCGTCATCCTCATCTTCATCCCCATCACCATTTATTGAGTTATTCTTAATTTCAAGAGTGCTGTTATCCTTGGAGCACAAGCCAAAGAGTATGTCTAGGATTTCTTTATCTTGAGTGCCTGCTGAAAGTAGGAAAAAAAAAAAAAAAGAGTTTGATATTAGAAAATCAATTTAATGTTCAAAGTTGTTATAATTGTTTATATAAATAGAAAATATTATTTAAAGAATTTTTAAAAAAATTTATAAGAAAATTTTTATATTTAATCTTTATAAAATAAATAATTAATTAGATATTAAAAAAACTTACACAAAGTAAAACGATTTTGAAGTAGAATGAGGAGTTTGGAAATCTGAAATAAGGAAACCAAAACATTTAAAATATAATAAAACACATATGATCTTATTACAACTGTTTTAATGCAGTGATTTTCAAACTTTTATATATTTGTATCCCTTACTCCCTCAAAAAAAAATTTTTTTTTTTCATTATTAAATATACTAGCATGCAAAACTTAAGTAAGAAATGCATTTTCAACATACAACCATGAAATTGTTGAATAGGGTTTTTTTCTTTTGTGACTAGCATAGAGAAAAGACAACTCAATAGAAAAATGATGCATATAAAAATACCAACATTGCGATATCAGAGGGGATGTCAAGGCAAGCAAACACGTGGAATGCTCACGTTCAGTGCCACAGCAATTTAAAAAAGAAGGACGAAGGGCGCATTTCCAAACATTCCCTGCAAGTGTAAGTGAAATCGTACATTCATAATGGCTACAAGAAACCATCAATATGTTTTTACACGAGATAGAATGATCAGCAGGCAAGAAGGGCGGGCGCAATTTGATGAGTTTACGAAGAGTTCGGAATTGACAAAGGTGTAGTTTCTTGAGCTTGGAAAGTCTTCCAAATGACAGGTACATCTATAAGAAAGGTTGGCAATGGTAAACAACAGCAAATGATGACAGCAAATCATTCAGCAGTCAAAAAGGGACTGGAATCAGATATCGAAAAACATAGCTGTGCATCGCTCAGCAGCTGTGTACGGCAACCAGAAGGCAGGTATCACGGTTTATTGTGGCCAAATATCTGCATAAAGGTGGCCTATTTGCCCATCGTCCTGAATGTTATATAGCATTAACAGCAGTCCATCGTTACATGTGTCAAGAGCACAAAGACTGGACATCTCATCAATAGAGTCGCGTCCTGTTTATTTATGAGAGTAATTTCAATCTGAGGAACGATTCTCAGCACCAGTTCATATGGAAGGAGGTAGGAACACGGTTTCATCTGATTCATATCAGGGAAAAGAGAGTCGTGGAGTGCTTATGTGGGGAGGCAATACGCTAAATGGACGTTTGAGCTACATATTTTCGACAACAACTCACTTACCAGAGATTGTTACTGCGATCAAATTATCTTCCCACATGTACGTTTGTTCCGAGGTGCCTTTTGATCCAGATTTTATATTTGTAGATGACAATGCATGTCCACAGGATTTTTGCTGTTAAGGAGCTTCTAGAAGGTGCTGATATCTGCAGAACGGGTTGGCCAGTGTACACCCGATTTAAATCCCATCAAACACGTAAAGAGATGCCTGGCAGCAAGATCCTAACCTCCCGAGAACACCAAATAGCTATACAGATGCTTTTGAAGAGTGGCAATTCTTACTTCAAAAAACAACTGATAATTTAGTATTGAGTATGAATAGACATTGCAGTTAGGGGAGATCATTTCACTTACTAAGGGACTCCCGGTCTGTTGTTCTTCTACATGGCCAGACAATGTTTACTAATGCCACTCTGTCAATAAAACCTTTTTCTGCTTTGTTTCAAAATGTAAGCGTACAATTTATTCTTTGGCTACAATATCTTCTTCCTTCTCAAAGTATTGTATTGTGCCTCTGTAATATGAATTTCATGTCTCCATCTTGTTTTTTTGTGGAATTATGACAAAATCAAAGTTGCTTTTAAGTTTTTTGCACACTATTGTATTATAATACTTTTTAAACTCAAAATACAAGAATCCACATTTAGGATGCAAAATAACCCTTTTTTTTATTGAAGTAAAACCTAACAAAACCTAGCACATCCAGAAAAACAGAACATCTCACTAAACAGAGATGAGAATGGTAAGACAGAGGACTTGGAAAAATTTAAAACAGCATGTGAGAGATGAATTACTTTTCCAGCATGCTATCAAGATCATGTAAAAGATTAAAAACGTGATCCAATAATTTTTCATTTAATGACTGTAAAATTGTATTTGAACAATGTTGCCTGGTGAAAAGTTGTTGTGATGCCTCATGTAAGAAGCAGAAATGCGTGCCAGCACATTTTTGACTTTGATAAAGGCTGAATTGTAGTGTACGGAATTGCGGTTTATCGTTTCGCAATATTCCTGCTCTCGCCGGGTCGAGATCCCATGACTGTTAGCAGAACATGGAATCGATTGGTTCAGGACGGTATTATGGAATGCAGTGCTGGATCTCAACGGCCCCCTATCACTAGCAGCCGAGAAAAACCGGTATGCTATCCACATGGCCTTAATGATCATGCAGTCATGTCACGAACCCTGAGTCAAGAATTGGGGTCGTTTGCAAGACAAGTGTCTGCATGAACGGTTTGACAGCATTTGCAGCAGCATGGACTCAGCTCAGAGACCATGACTGCGACTACTCTTTGTTTACAGCATCAAGATGGTCGTATCCATGTTTGGCGGCATCTTGCATTCGTCATACTGCCCATCACCTGCCGTGACGGTATAGGGTGCTATTGGATACAAGTCTCGGTCACCTCTTGTTCGCATTGATGGCACTTTGAACAGTGCATATATAAAAACATATAAAGCTTTTTTATTTAAACCTTTTCATGTTTTATTTTTTCAATGTCCTTTTTTTTAAATTTCGTATAACAACCCTTATTTTGTTATTACAATATGTGATATAATAATTAGAAAAGTACAAAGTGAAAAAAAAGCAAATTTTTTTTCAAATGCAAAAAAGATATGTAGATTTGAAAAACTAGAGTTGATATTTAAAAGTAATACATTTATAGTAAAACAGACTTTAAAAAAAATGAAAAGTAATATTTACTTGTGATATTCATATTTTCATTCGTACCATATGTTTCAGGTAATGAAAAGCCTTGCCTAGAAAAACACAATTAATTAGTTGAACGAAATAAAATAAAACTTCTAAAAGAAATTTATATAAATAGAAATTTTATATAAGCAAATAAAATTTAAAATAACATCATAGATAAAATTTCATTTTTAAAACTCATATAATTTTATGAAATCTATTTTAATGATGATGAGAAATGGAAATGAATAAATAATAATAATAATTTACTATAAATTAAATGGTTGGCATAACTGAACATAGCAACAAAAAATTACAAAAATTTCATTGAATAAAATTAAAATTAATTTATTTATTATTAAAAAAAATTAACTATTATTTTGAAAAAAAAATTATTTATTGCATGAAAGGAAAGTTGTATAATTCCTTTCCCAGCGATACATGACTGAAAGGATATTTACCCAGTTCTCAAAAGTTCTATATAAAAACAGTATAGTTAATGCAGTTGATTATCTGCTGTATGTACTAGTAAAAGATTTGGTTACTATTTTTCAAATACTGATATTTCTTGTTTTAAGTATTTTAAAAAATTATAATAAACATTTTCAATTGCACAATTGACTGATAATTCAAACAAATTTACAGCTACATGTCAGATATTTAAAATCAAGTTCCTCACTGGTTAAACAAAACCAATATGGTAAATTAATGAACCAAACAAGATATGATAAAATTATAAAAACTGAAATCTGCTAGGAAATTTTGTCATGTGGGTAACCAATGCACAAATAACAATTGTGCATTGGTTAATAATTATTGAAGTAATTGGTCAAATACTACAAACACTATGAAATTCAATAGTCACAGGAAAATTACAGATAACTCCTACAACTATATGAAGAAGCAATTGTCAAAGCACAGCAAGAAGCATTGCCAAATATAATAGCTATGGGAATACATCAATTTCAATAACTAAAACTTCATGATACACTAATTGTTCAAATACCACAAGAATCACTATCAAATTCCGATAAAGAAGTCCATTAAGTGATGGTTTAATCAACTTTCATAAACATAAACTGATTTTTAGACACAATTTTGAGGATATTCTATAAAATATATATACATCAGTATTAAGTTAAATAAATATGTTATATACCATTTTATTGTTTTATTCTATGCTTTGTTTAATTGTACATTTTGCTCACATGTATTTTTTGGAATTTTTAAAATCTTAAGCAAATAGTAACATGCAAAATCCCACAAAATATGAATCATTTTTCTGTATAAACATAAAATTACACATTTTGTTACCCAAGCAACATGAAACATTAATAATTCATTTGAGAATAATAAAAGTAACTCATCCATAGTGAGACAATGTTTTGGAAGGTTCATATTAGGAGTTATGAAATAAAAATACAGTGAAAGAAGTTTGAGCAATCGAAATTTACATTAAGATTCATCATAAAAGATAAAGGAAGAATTTTCAATTTGAAGAAACATGCTCAATCCTCAAATTGAAGCCTACTTCCCCTACTGAAGCATACTTCATGGTATTATAGAGAAATGGAAACAAAGCTTAAGTTATGGCATAATAATCAAAAATAAAATTGTCCAGTGGATTAGAATAATGTGTGCAAGATTATAAAAGATTATTTTTCAGAAAATGGGGGAAAAAAAGCTGGGGAGGCAAGTGAAGATGACAACTTTGTGGCTAGTAACAACCAATTTAGCTTAAAAATTTTTTTATTATGGATAGACAATTACATTTGGAAGTCAATAAGAGGTTTCAAATCAAGTTAGGAGTTAATAATCGATGAGCATAACACATATTGAAACATGCTGCAATGAAAAAAAACTTAACTAAAGAAATCATTTCAGACCAAAAATTCACAAGAAAAGCATATGCAAGCTCGAAGGAAGGTCTCTATTAAATTTTTTTCCATGTAAAAGGCTTAAAAGTTTTAGAAAATATATATTTCAACAAAGAATACATTAAAACTACATAGCAAAGAATAATAATAACATAAAAACATACTAGTTTGCAATACAGAAATTCTGTGTGAAAAAAATACATCACGACATCAGAGTAATTTGTTAGATTTTATGAACAATTGACATGAAAATAACCTTTGTGCATCTCATTTTTTATAGTAATAACTGGTCAACCTTTTGAAATTTTCCAATAATGATTTCTTTTAAACAGTAGAAAATTTTGGAGGGGAAACGATTGGCAGCATTATTTAAGCAACCAATTAAAAAACCTAAATCATATTTTTAATGAAACATGATGTTTAGATAATTTAAAATAATCATCAAATGAGATAAACATTTAACATATTTTTGTTTTGATAAGGTCTTTTAAATATTTTAAGACTATTTGTATTTTCTACATTAGTTTTTGAGACATAAATCAAATCATTCTTTTTATTACTCCAATTACTCTTTGATATTAAATTTAAATTTCAGCATCTGCATTTCTATTATATATGTTTTTATTTTTATTTCAGTTTTCTGCTTTTATTTTTGCTTGCCTTATCTAAATATTGTCATTATATTAATCACCTTGATAAATATATTTATCTATCTTATGAGTATAGAATTCTCAGCTACCACTCGATTTTTTTATCAATACATTTTTTATTAAACTTTTTCTGGTTTTTTTTTTTTTTAAATCTGGCTTATAAATTTGATCAGATTTAGAACAGCAACTTTATTAAATATTTTTCTTCTAAACTTTATTAAAATCCTTAGTTCCAATTTAACAAAACTTTTTTTATATTTATATGCCCTTTCGACTTAAACAATTCTCATTGGAATTACCTATGATCTTACTTCAAGTTATTATTATTAGTGTACAAGAATTAAAATACAAATAGAAAATTATGAATTCATAATAAGAATAATGAAAGTTGCTTTGCAATCTCAAAAATAAAATACTTACATAGATAAGATATTTTTCAGCTCCTTTTATAATAAACTTCACTTGATGTTTCAATAATATTTCTTTCTGTAGAAATAAAATATTATGAAATACGAAAAAAGAATAATACAATGCAAGTTTACATGGAATAATAAAAGTAGTGCTGTAAGAAAGGAATATTTATGGCAAGCTTACTAAAAATTACAGATGCATCATTGTATTTATCTCTCTATCCTATCTCATACTAAAAACTAAAATTTAAGACTTGTTTTAGATACCTTCAGTGGGCACAGGAGTAATCTGAAAGTTTTCTATTGTTCTTTTTCTACGTTGCATTTCATCTTTCCAAATGGCAACAATTCCCGGATTTTTCCCAATGGAAGCTAGATTAAATAATACATTTTCAAAAGGTGAAAATATAAAATTTTTTTTAAACCTATGAATTAAATAAATATTTTTCTTAAAATTATATTAAATTATTTAAAATGAATGCAAGTTGGAATTATTGGAAGAAATATATATATATGTTATACTTTATAGAATGAAATTCTTTCAAACATTTTTTCATAACTGTACATCAAGAGAAATTTCAAAAATTTATAGTAATTTAATTTGTAGCGCCTTAATGGATCTTTTTAATTTTATTTTTATTTCTCAAAATCTCTATAAGAAGAAGTAGGCTTTGGTATTTTTTTGAAAATGTTTTAGAATGACATACTTCAGTAGTCTTAGGTGAAAGAGACTTTTTGAGAATTTAATAAGGGAGCACTCAGTAAAGTGTGAATTTAATTTGTTATTTTCTACTGACTATGATCTTATATATTCTTACGAGTTGGTTAATCTATTTTATGATTTAAAGGTTCCACATTACTAGAATACATAGGATGATGATTCTAGAGAAATATTTTTCTGCATCAGAAATGATATTATTCTCTCCAATATTCCTAACATTTTTTTTCCTATAATTTGCAGATATTAGTTATGTTTCAAATATATTTTGACAATATAGTTTCTGCAAATAAAGATATTTTTTAAATAAAAAAAAAAAAAAAAACAAATATATACATATGCATACACAAAAATATATTAGAAATTATGTTTCAACAGAATAATCATTAGTTTCATTTATATAGAAAAAAGAAATTTTTATGATGAAAAATTCTGAAAGTTGAATTGCTTATACAATATATGTAGTTTTGCAAATGAATATTTTTAAGTTTTGTAGATAGATTAGATAGCATTAATTCAGCTCTGAAATCTATCTTTATTAAAATAACTAATTTTAGAATTAAAAAAGGTTGGTACTTTTATAAAACTTTATTCAAGCAAAAAATAATAAATTTTGATGTAGTGAAAAATAAATTTTTTTTTTTTAATACTTACAAGCACCATCAAATTTATTTAGTATTGAATCTGCTGTACAATCCAATTCGAGCTCACTAGTAAAACGTTTCTGCCAACTATTAAAATAAGAGCTTAAAAAAAAAAAAAAAAATAAATAAATAAAAATAAAATTAGAAAATATAAAACATTCTTAGAAAGAAAGTTACACAACTTAATATAGTAATATTTCTTTTTGTAAATATTTTTACAATGACTTTGGTCAACTTTCTTAAACTCTTTTGTGTACAATTTCTTCATGTTGTATTTTTCCTATTTTTGTATTGCATTGACATTGGAAATAAAATGTTAATTTTTAAAAGCATAGCAAAATAATGCTGAGTTTTCTCTGTACCTTTATTAAAAAACATTATCTTTTACTTTCATAAATTTAAATCATTTAGATCCAATATTTTTTCCATCAACTTAAAAGAGTTATATCGACTGTTAATTTTTTTTTTCTTTACGGAAATATCTTTTAACTCAACAAGCAAATAATTAAATTTTAGTAACTAATGTATAGTTGGTTAGAGTTCTAGAGCATCACAACTAATTCCTGTATAGAAAATGGAGAGGGGGAATCTAAAATGTAACTCGAATCAATCTATTTTGATTGCAATGCCTAGAATTGGCAGGTTATATAATATAGCATGTCATAATTTGAGAGACTAATAATTTGACATGTGACAGAGTAAAAAGAATTCAGATATCTTTTCCTTAGTGCTTCTTTTTTTTTTTTTGTCTTCAGAGTGGAATTTATAATTTGTTTTTAATGCAGTTAATTTAATTTTATTTTATACATTAAAAATATTCTGAGAGGTGAATCCATAGCCTTTATGTTAACTCTTTTTATGGGGTCTGTTGTATAAGAAACAATAAGCACTCTATATCAATCCTTTGCACTCAAAGTTTTTTTCATTCGTATTACCAGCAACTCGAAGCAATTTTAGTGAAAAGATCATATTCACATGCAAGTTTGATATGCACATTAAAAGAAACGCATTATTTATATTGTTATTTGCATTGTCACCGTTGCGGAGCCCTCGAGCTTGAAGATAAATTCTAAATGGCCCCACTCCGGAACCCACGAGTGCAAAGGATTAACTAACTCTATTTCATTTAATACTAAGGGCTCATGTTTTAAAAACTTTCTCTTAATGTATGTTTGTTGAAATTTTTAATTAAACAAAGCTTCATATGCAGTAGTATTTTTATTTTATCATTCCTTAAAATATTTTTAAAGAATATTATCTATTGCTCTATAATTATATATCTGCCAATATATCTAGCCCTACATTAATAAATAAACATTTTCAATTAAATATTTTTGTAAAAGAATATGACAAAACAAGAAAGTTTTATTTGCTGTAAAAGAATATGAGATTAGGTTTCTTCTTTTGTTAGTAAGCGAATAATTTACATTTGAAATTAAAATTTTAACATAACATATTATAATATTAAAGAAGTACAATTTTTACAATAAATATAAGGAGACTGAGGTTTCTATTGCAATTATCTTTTAATTATTTCAACAATAAGTATAAAAAAAGCTCTCTACTAATTTAAAGCAAAAAAATTATTTTAAATAAATAATATAAACAATGCTTAATATTTTACAAAATCAAAAATGCGAAAGACGCTAAAAAAAATGCTCAATAATTTTTGGACTTGATAAAATTATCACTAGAATTTGAAGATTTTTTTTTTTTTTAAATATTATTATTTTCTTTAGTCAAAATAGGAAAGAAGTTTATAATATTCACAGAAAACATAATAAAAATCCATTTTCAATATCCCCTATGGGAATAACCATTTTTTATTTTCAGATATATGAAATCAATTGCAAAAAGTGGGAAACAAATTATTATAAATAATAAATTATATGCTATCATCTTCTAAAAATCATTACATTAGGAAAATAAATAGCATTGATATTCATATATTATTTGCTAATTTATATATTTTTTCCATTTTAAAACACAGATTTTGTCAAATTACCATACTGTAAGAGGGGGAGGGGGAAAGGGAAACAATTTTTTTAAATGAAAAAAAGTATTACAGAGCATTTCTCTTAGTTTTAAATCTTTTAACTGAGAATAGAATAAATAATAGCTTGACGAAAGTCTTAACTACCAATGCAAAACTTTACATTTATAGATATCCAATAGTATGAGGACTGAAATTTAATAATGACAATAGGCATTAATGCTGTTGTTGTTCAACAGTATGTATATAAACTATGATTTTTTTTCCCAATAATACATTTTTGAACATGCACACATTTGTAGTGAAGAACGGATCAGAAGTTATTAAATACTATTGAGGCAGCATTGCTTTGATGTTTTCAAAATATGATCAAATGCATTAAATGCGTGTCAGATGGAAGATAATATAATCAATATCTTAAAGGTAAGATATTGTTATTAAGTAAAAAAGAGTTCTTTAGATTTGCTAAGCACTGGAACATTTCTTTTATCAACACGATAAGAAATATTTTATGATGCACATTGTACTAAATAAAGAATTGTCAACAAATAAGGCAATTACATTCAAGCACAAAAAACTTTTAAACATGCATTTATTTTATATTTACAATAAATAATCATTACTATAAAATTTTCTGTATTCTTGTAATGATGAGCGATATATACAGGTTAACAAAATAATGGAAATACCCAAGAGTAATAATGAATCCTTTACTAATATGGCATACTGCCTTTGGTATGTAATACAGCTTGGATTCACCTGAGAGTAATACAAATGCTGAATAGTGTTTAGAGGAATATTGAACCATTCTTAATTGAGATATTGTAAAAATTCTGGAAGAGATGCCAGTACACGATATAGATTCTGGATTGATTATTCTAAAATAGACCATAACGGTTCAATGATATTGAAGTCGGAGGACTGTGTAGGCTAAGGTAGATGTTTCACTTCATTCTCGTGTTCATCAAACATGATTGGACAGGTTCTGCTGCATGAATAGAAGCATTATTATCTTGGAAAATTCCATCTCCTGCAGGAAAACAAAGTTTACATCATAGGATGAACTTGGTCAACTGAAACTTCTCTATATTTCTCCCCAATGATCCTTCCTTTCAGGGTTACTATTGGGCCAGTAGAAAGCCATGATATGGCTTCCCATAGGATGACAGATGCACCTCTGTGCTTGACAGCTGGAAGGAAGCAGTGTCCTCCAAACATGCACCTATCCTGTTGTGGGGAAAAGTGTTGTCTGACAATGTAGTTGTGTTCCACTTATCAATCGAACAGGTTATGTGGGTGTGGCATCACTGTAGACGACAGTTGGAATTAACAGCTGTGACAAGTAGCTTGGGAATTGCATTCTGCTGTAACTTTCCTATTTACAAAACTGGTTCCCAACTGTAATTATGAACACTGGATGCTGATTGAATTCTGTGGTCACTTTAGCTGCAGTTGTTTTCATTATAGACACAATAATCCGCTTTAATACTTGTCAGTCTCGTTCACTCAGCTACTCCTTCTGTTCAATATTTTGTTTTACCGAGCTTGTATTTCACGCTGTGTTTATGCTATCATGATTTTAGACAACAGTACCACTAGAAATGCCTAAAAGCTGTTTAGGTCACAGCACAAGCTGTTAGACAAGCACCTACAATTCGCTCTCTAAGAAAGCCTAACATTTTAAGCTTTTGACAAAATCCAAGTATGCAACTTCACTAAAGCTATGTCATATAACCATGACATATACTTTTTTTATAATAAAAAAATTTGGTATCTAATATTACATTATAATGCTTATGAAATGCATTCTTAAAATGCTACTTTTATTGACAAGTGTTTCCATTATTTTGATAACTACTTGTGTGTATATACATATATATCTTTAAAATCCTTACCTGGTCAATCTTTTTATATCCCAGACTCGATTGACTGAACTAGATTCTGGTAAGCTCGAAGAATAAGAGAATGGCAATGTGCAGGATGAAGTCGAATAAAAAGCAGTGGTAGGTCGGAATTCAAATTTTGAAAGATCGAGAAAGTTCATACCATAGAGGTTGTAATCTATCATGAACTAAAAAATTTTTTTATTAATTACTAAACAAGCAAAACATGAAGTTTTTTTTTTATTGGTTTTACTTAAAGATAAGAAAATTCATTCCCATTTTTTTCTTTTTACATTTACAAAGGAGGAAAAAATGTTTGAACATCCTATAAGCAAATTACAATTTTCTTAATGAAAATACAAGGCAGGCAAAAAAATATACTATTTTTAATTTCACACAATATATCAATTTAACAACATTAGTTAAATTAAAATTTTAAAAAAATCATATTCTTTTTTTATTTGTGAATGTGTCCACAAACCTTATTACAAGAATCCATAGCATTCATTTATAATTTTTAATTTATCTATATAATATGCAAAAATCAGATATTGCTATGAAATTAAAAACAGATCATCAATGTATGTTAAATTAACTTGTTTTATAAAATAAAAAAAATAATTAATGTATTCTAGATTTAGAATGCTAAAATCTTAATAGCTCTTATAACTTTTTTTACCTGAGCAACATAGGAAATGTGTGCATCATAAGGTTGTATAAATCTGTCAAATATTGTTCCATTGTTCAACAAGTTAGCTAACCTAAAAAAAAAAAAAAAAAAAAAACTTACTTTTAGCTTTAATATAATATAGTAAACATTTAGATGTAATATGCAGAAATATTTTTTATAACTAAAAAAGCTTTAGAGTTGCATTAAACAATATTAATAAATAACATAACTATTAAAATAAGTTTGGTTACAAAAATTATTAAAAAAAAAGTCATTTTACTTTTGCACATCATGTGGAGAATACAAGAAGATCCTAAGAAACCCCTTGTCCTCTGGGTGATATCCATAAATACTTCTAAAAGAAATTAAAAAAAAAAATAAATAAATAAAATAAGACAATTTTAAGAAAAATAAAATATTAACATTTATCCATTATGTTAAATTACATTTGTTATTTATGTTTTACAACTGAAAACATGTTGATAAGTTACCTCTTAATATAAGATACAGCTTAATCAACATGTTTTATCTCAATGGCTAATAAGAGTTGCAATTTATATTTTGGCTTATTGTGATTTTTTAAATTTAAAATTATATTAATTTTGATTTTTAACTTATTTTCACCTTCAATACTACAAATGTGAAGAATGTGGCACAATCAAAATTTTAAATTTTTTTATCAACATAAAAATATTCCACAATTATGTAACTTTATCTCGAACAATACATTTCAAGAAGAAAATGTTACAATACTTCTTTCTCATCTTAATCATCAAAAATTTTTTTTTTTCAAAATAAGATGAGTGTTAATATAAAACTACTTTTAAACACATAGTTTTATAAGAACTTTATTCTGTGATTTTTGTTTTTTGCGTTTAAAAAGTGATAAACTTTGACAGTTAATTTTTCAAGTCTCTACCTTCAATTTCTTTATAAGTTCGCATACACATATTTTACATTGTAATAAGTATTATATAAGTAAAGCCTAAATTAAAATATAGTGTTTTAATGTACCATTGAAAATCTGGTACTTACGTATTAACGGTACCTTGGCGACAGACTTGGCGGTTTTAAATGTCGCCAAACTAACAGCTACAGATTTGGCGGTTTTAAGTGGCGCTAATATAACAGCTGCAGATTTGCTGAGTTTTGATGCCATTTTGTAGTGCTACGAAAATGCGTATTTGGGATTTGCCAGAAACAGAACAAGATGCAATTTTATTTTTCAGGAGCGAAATATTTTACCAAAACAACGAAAATGTCCCAATTCCCATGACATGAAACTTTATTTTTGTGAACGTAAGTTTTGGAAATGCAATTTCAGTCAGTGTGTTTATCGTGTGGGACTTCGAAAACTCCATTCGACTACTTTGTGTTTAAATAAAGTGTTTTTGACTAATTTGTGTTTAAATAAAGTGTTTTTGACTAATTTGTGTTTAAATAAAGTGTTTTGAATTTTGAAATTGTTTTGATTTTAAATGAAGTGTTTTATATATTTTATTATTTGGAATAAAAATATTTTGAAAGCGTTTTGATTTTAAATTAAGTGATTCATATATATTTTATTATTTGGAACAAAAATTTTAAGTGTAGATTGGCACCACTTAAAAACCGCCAAATCTGTAGCTGCGGTTGGAGCGTGTGCTCTTTATTGGCGCAACTGTCGCCAAGGTACCTTTAATACGTAAGTACCGAAAATCTTTTAAGAAAATAAAATTTATTTTTTTAGGAGATGGATTTTTAACAAATCAGAACAATCACTCATGGGACAAATTCCAAACTATTGTTTTTAATGTAAGATAATGATCAACGATGAATAAATCAGAATAGACACAAGTATCATTTCAACATATAATGAAGATGCTAGCTAATTTTTTTTTAAGTAGCAAAATTCTTAGATAAGTTATTATTTAAGTAAGAGTTCATTATAGAAAAATGAGTATTTTCTCAGTTAACTTTGAATAATCTAAAAAAAAATTAAAGGATATTAACATCTTTCTGGCTTTTTTCCTTCAGCTTGTTTTGCTACAGTGCAATGAAAAAAATCAATATAAGGAAAATTTACTTCCGTTGTATTCATACATTTTTTTCTTTGCTTATAATCAAACCAGAAAACCATTCATTAAGTATAAGATCGATTTCATAATATAGAGCTGAATAGTGATATTGTACTATTACTGGAAAGTAACAATATTCACCTTTAAAGGAAAAGGAAATTTTGCAAACCAAAACCACAACAGAACAAAAAAAACAAAATCATCATTACAATTACAATATAAAAATCCTGAAGTGCCTCTCTTTTAGATGTATATAAAAAAAAAAAAAAATTAATTAAAAAAAAAAAAAAATTAAAAATAAATAAATAAATAAAAAAAAATAAATAAATAAAAGGGAAGGGGGCTGTAGAAGATCTGAAGTGTGCATAGGCTGCAATAACAATGAAAATTATTAGACGAACACAAATATAAGGTTGAACGGTATCAACAGAAAAAAAAATTATACAAAATATGTAATAACAGGGTGGGAAATATATAAAAGGGCCTGATGGCTTTGTGACCAGCACTCAATACCACAGATTTTGAGTTCTTGTTCAGGCAGTGCCATAGATATTTGCAGTGATTCAGAATCCATTTTAAATCGTAAGTCCTGGTCTAATCAGCCCTCATTAACATCTAATGACCATAGAGAAACAAAACGACGTTGGGGGTAAAAGCTTACAGCCAAACGACAACAAGGAGCTTTAAGTAAGTCATTATAATATGGAAGTCCAAAATTTTTAATTCCCTACAAATAAAAATATTAGCTTAACAAAATGAAATTACACCTACTTCCGTTTTACTGTGCTAATGTTGTATACATGATGTCTAGTAGAACTGTTCAATCTTGAATTCAAACACTTTTCTATTTCAATCGCTAGTTTTAGCTCACATGCGAGGGTCATCTGCTTTATCTCCAGGAAAGGCATCTTCCCATTCCACAGTAAGGTAAGGAAAAACATTATGCACATGTACAATGCTCTTTTGACCTTTAAAAAAAAGATTTAAGAATGAAGAAATTTAATTTTTCAATTTGTAATTAAAAGTAAAACAAAAATTACTGTAAATAACACCAATTTTTTTATTTTAATTTTCAATAAAAATCTTTTAAATATATGTAATTTTTTCATTTCATCAATTTCTTCAGATAGCTAAATCATAAATGAAAAAAAAAAAGTATCTAATAATTTGCAAAAATAAAATAAAGAAAAAAAAAAAATTCTATAAATAAAAATTTATGTGTTTATTAAATATTAATGCTGAACAATATCAGGATTTTAATATCATGATGTATTGTACAGATTAAAATGAATATTTTACAATATATTGATGATGATATTGATCTTTATATATAACAAAATGTTTATAATCAATGGTGACTTAAACAGGGTAGCTACATATTCTGTGAAAAAATTTCTCCAAACAAGCTTACAACATTTTCCTGACTTATGGTTACTAATTATATTAGTTTCCTCGCTTTCTCCCTACACAGAATCACTAAATGTGTACAATAATATATTTAAAATGAAAATATAATATATTTTTATGAAAATTAATTTAAAAAAAAACAGAATGAATATCCTAAAAAATCTATAAAACAGTATATTACAATGAGCTCATAAATTATTACAAGATAACCACTATTACTAAATAAATATAGATAAATTATTTCATTTAAACTATGTTTAATAAGGACCTTTAAACTTGTTCAAGAAGGGATTTACATGATTTACTCTCATCAGCCAATTTCCTGAATTTTTAAATATTTTTATGAATTTCCTTGACTTTTCATCAGATCGATAAAATTTTCTGACCTTTCCTGATTATATCACAATTCTGTTAAATTTAATTTATGTCATCATACACCATTATTTTGTTCATGATCCCCTTTTGATAATAATCAAATGAAAAATATTTAGTTCAATAGTAAATTTTCAGGTACTTACGTATTAACGCCACCGCAGCAAAAAAAAAAAAAAAAAAACCCGCTAATGCGCCAAAATAGAGACTGTTTTGAATCTATGTTAAACTCTATATCAGCCCATTTTCCACCGAAATCCGAATGACTTTGTTTTTAAATAAAGTGTTTTGAATTTTGAAAATGTTTTGATTTTAAATAAAGTGTTTTATTTATTTTATGATTTGTCACAAAAATTTTAAGTGTAGATTGGCGCCACTTAAAAACCGCCAAATCTGTAGCTGCGGTGGCGTTAATACGTAAGTACCAATTTTCAGTATAAAAAATTTAAAAGTAATTATCTTATTAAAGTTACATATTTCTTTACATTTAAAATGTTATTTGATGAAAACACCATTATTCTAAATGGTAAGATAAGGCACCTACAGTATTTAAAATGCATTTTTATAAAATTCCCTTTTAAAAAAATATTTTATATGATAATTTGTTTCTTAAAAGCATTTCCTTTTCAGAATCAAATAAGTTAAAAATTATTTAATAAAACACACAAACTTCAGGAGAGAATGAAGGTTAAAAATAAAATGCTATAATCATGCAACATAAAATACAGTATATTGTGTTCATGCCATTTTTTTTTTTTTTTCTTTTCTTCTTCTTTTTTTAATTTCAGATAAAGACATTTTGTTAGCAGCTCAATGTTTTAAGATTTAAAATAATGTAATAAAGCTTATAAATAAAACATCAACATCTTCCACTAAAATCTTATAAAATAATATAGATGTGAAGCAAATAAATAAAACATCTCAAAACAAAGAAATATGGGAATTAAGTAAAAATTATTCATATGCAAATCAAAAGAATGTATTAAGTTTTTATAAGAACAAATCTAAATTATTATGAGATTTATAGAATTAATGATTAGTCATACTTAAAATATAAAGGAGAAAACTGAAAAAAAATTAGAATGCAACAGCAATCAAATTTCATTCTTTTTTGAGAAGAAAAGTAAATCTTTCCATTAACCAAACTTTGCTGAAATTACATGATTCTATCACCACCTCAATATCTGTTCATGATTAAGTAAAATAAACATTGATACTAAGAACATGCAATCAATTACTGAACCTTGAATATACAAAACAGGGTGCCAAATTTTATATACTAAATACATGTTGATATTTCAGCAAGCTTCACATCATTTGCTGGAAAAAAATTAATCAAATTCTGAAAATATCGAAAACAAATTGAGCAATTATCTTTGATATCTAAAATATATCTTAATTTCTAACATATTAAATATATCTTAGAAATTTATAAAAAATATATCAAAGCAAAAAGACAATACAGATTGTTTCCACATTTCTTAAATTTAATTAGTTTTGAATTAACTGATGCCCCAATAAATTATAATATATTAAAATTATTTTTTCCATTTTATTTCAGTTATACATATATTCATATTGCTTTTAAAAATCAAAATTATAACACTTATATTTATTTTTCTGATAGGCAATCTGTATTACAAGATAGTGTTCATTTAAAATTTTAAAAATGGAAAAATTAAGTAAGTTATTAGTAAGTAAATTAAGTAAGTTATGCATATATTGATACTTTACAAAACATTGATTTATTGCCAAGTCCTTGTTTAAATGCATATAATATGTATTGCAATGAAAAAGCTATATAAATAATTGCTTGTTTTTAGTTTTAAATAACTTGTTGTTTAAATTATTAATTTTCTTAAATACTTTTGCTTTGTTAAAACACACCAAATGTAAACTTTACAGAGATAAAAAAATATTCATAAGCAACATATTCCTATTTTACAATTATTACACTTAATTATAATTGTTATACTTAACCTTTTAGACTGACAACTTTGTAATTACAATTTACAAAAAGCAATAAAGCATAAGTATTATACAATTAGGTAGTAATTACTTCATTCAACTTTTAATTTTACATAAATATAAAAACATTTTTAATAAAATTTTATATCTCTTAATCCTTATGTTAAAAATACATAATAAGTTACACAATTAATAAAAAGAAACCTAAAGTCAATATAATAAAATTATTTAAAGTTAATGTTTAAAATGCTAAAAAATAATCATTTTTGTTGAATGAAATTTAAAGTATACAAAAAAATTACAATATTTAAATTTTGTTAACAAGATACAAATTTCTTTTTGGTACTTTTATTGATGATAGTAATTAAAATTTTGGTTTTATATGAATTTTGCATTTCATGCTTTTATGTCTTTAATTCTAATTTTGTATTTATACTTAATGACATATTTATATTTTTCATCGTATTTTATAGTTTTATTTTATGAAAAAAATTTAATTAAATATATAATCAACTATATTATGCACATTATGGTTCATTTTACATTGTTATAACAAAAAACAATTTTAATATAATTCTGAGGATCAGGTAATAGATATACACTTTAACAATTTTAATAAAATTTTTCATTTTTTAGTTTTTAAATAACAAAATATAATGAAAGTCACAACTGGAGATGAGAGCTTATTTAATTGATTATACAAAATATGAATTATATTTCATTAAAAATTATGGAAAAAAATCTCAAAATAGAAAAACATAAAAATGAAATTAAATGAAAATTTAACATTCAATTTTTATTTATATATAGTAATAGGGAACGCATACACGAAAACACTAAAGAAATATTTTTCAATAAACAAAAAAGGACAGAACATGCTGTATAGTGAAGCATCTTATTTGTTGAAGAAAACTAATATTCAGATCTAGTTCTAAATTCCAATGTAGAATTCAAAGAAACAATTTTTCAAAAACAACTATAAATTAATACCAAGAGAAATTCAAATTGATATAAAGAAATTAACAAATTTTATTATAATATTATGGATTTTAGAAATATTCTTTAAATATATGGTGCTTACGTTTGTCTTTAAAATTCAGTTACCAAAAAAGGAAATTAGTATTAAAATGTTATTATATTCTATTTGCTATAATATATTATTATAACCTGTCATCAGACTACAAGTAAATTAAAATTTCAAAATATATTTCTTGATAAATATTTCAAGAATATACTTAAGAAAAGATAAAAGTTTGAGAGATCCTGGGATTAGATAACCTTTATGGTGCACAATGGGAATAATGCATCAAAAGTGGTTTCATCATTTCTTGTTTGTTTTTCTCCCTTATATTTCAGGTTTTTAACTTTGCCTTTGCATTCAATGATAGTGTTGGACAAGGCAATGGCAAATTGTGTTTGAGGGTGACAACTGAATCAGTTGATCTAATTCTTCGAAAATTCAAATTGATAAGAATTTATGTTCCTAAGAAATTCATGAAACTTCTGAAAAAAAAAAAATTTGATGTGTGTACATACCATTTTATTGAATCAAAAGTTAAAAACATAGAGATAAGATGTATATTTTTAATACTGCCACAGTTGTAGCCAATCCATACTCAATCTTCTTGATCTTGTGGGTTTTTATATCTACCAAGATGTCTCAAAATGATACTTGCTTAATGCTTTCTAGGCATTTTCGATTTTGACTTGACGAATGAATGGTGCATATTTGAAGAAATTATGGCTACAAGTATGCATGCCATCCTTCTGGGAGAGATATGAATCAAATATGAAGGTTAAATCAGATGGATACATACAGAGATGCCAAAACTACATTGATGATAATTCACATTATGTAAAGAGATATATTTAGATTAACTCATGGTTTTTTTCACACACACGAATCTTTTGTGGGAAATCATTCTTTATACACCTAAAGATGCAGACTTTTATATTTACCACATCAAATCCTGATTATTTCTGTCCTGGAATATTTTGTGCATGTGTGCTTTTATGTGTCCCTTTCTGAGTTTTTCATATTCATAAAATCACTACTTTTTTGAATTTTTAAAATTTTATCAACAAAAATGTTTGCATTTCAGTTATAGAGACAAGCTACAATTGGTAGCATAACCTGGCAATTAAAAAAAGTCTTAAAACTAAGATCTGACAAATTTTTAATTAACTAAACGATATAACAAAGAATATTTAACAGTAAAATTCTACATCAGATAATTCATAAGAAATATTAAATAATTATTTATTTTTTTAAAGATACATATATTTTAAAATAAAACACAGATAAATTTAAATTATTTATAGAGAAATACTTTTAACACTAAAATTTTGTTAAATTAATACCAGATTTCAATAAAAAACTATACAATGTAATTAATATATGTGCTTTGCATTTTATTAATTGAAAAATTAAGGTACATTTATTTTAATAATGAGATTTAACATAATTTCCCTTTATATTTAAGTTATCCCACAGGTTAATCTCAGATTTTTAACAGCAGAGAAGATACTTACTATGCATAAAATAATTTAAATAATGAATTAATTTATTATACATTAATTAAGAAAATAAATTACAAAATTTTTTGCAGGTCTTAATAATTACCATTCAATATAAAATGAAAAATACTAAATATAACATTTTTATTCATCTAGATCAAGAGTCACCAAACTATGGCCCGCCAGTGTCATCAATCCGCCCTGCAACAGCGAATAGCTTAACATTGCTGTAATAAGTTGGATAAAAACGCAGAATGATA